>MU266624.1:0-29307 GCA_021014945.1 Leucogyrophana mollusca | reverse complement strand
GTTTGGAGCGTGGGCTCGTGCGCGGTGGACCGAGTGGAGTGTGTGGTAGGTTTGGTGGGTGCGCGGTAGGTCTTATGAGGTGCGCGGTAGTCTTACGCCAGCGTGCGCGGGTACGTTGTAGTGCACGATAGGACTCAGTCTGGATATAGAACCAGTAATAGGCTCTAGTAACAAGCCTGCAGCTAGTACGTTGGACGTTTCCTCGACAGGATTCTAAGGGCGGAAACTGAAGATATCTAGATGAGATTCGATAGGACTAAAGATTAAACTTGGAGATGTTATACGGTAAAACTATCCGACTGCGTGTACATGTAATGACGACCAAAAAATAACACTTCAAAGGGTCAGTGAGCTGCGAGGATTCCACACATATCAGAAGGGGAGTTTCACCGAGCCAATGAAGTAGTTGTCGGACCACGGGTTGATGAACGGCACAGCGTCAGGATCAGTTGGATCAACTCGCCCTCGGCTGTAAATATCTCCAATGGATGGCATGACGATGATAGGTGGTCGCGAAAGCAAGCGCTTGGGGCGAAATACCTCAGGAATGCAGCGGACTCGGAGAGCGTTCAACTTCTTCTTTTACGACTCGTCTGCCGGTAAATGGGGTGCTGAAGGTAAACGGGCTCTGTGTGAGAGCACTGCGACGAGGGGAAGGAGATAGCGACATTTCTTTGGCGCTAGCAAGGAAGCTGGCAGCAAGGTCTGTATCACGGTCGTCCGAACCAAAGAACACTGGCAAAGATGTTTGAGTGAAGGCTATTCCCAGCAAATTTATCGTTGCTTACATTGGGGGTTCATGCGATGGTTACTAGGTTCAGCAGTGTTGTCATGGTGCCCATTACCAGCTGCAAAGGATGAGCGACTCGGCATCAGTGAATGAACAGGGCCTGTGCATGAAAACCCACTTTTCTTGACCTTCTTTTTCAGTGGCCTTGCTGCTGTGTGGTCCATTGTTGTCACCAATTCGAACTCCCTGGTGCGTTTGAATCCAGATAGTCGTCTTCCAGCTGAGGGATCAAACTCGGTGAAGGTTGTATTGATTAGTCAGAGTGGTGGCTGACTCACTATCAACCTGTTGGAGTCGGGCGTTGGTTACTGCGACACCGCTGTGACCATGACGCTGGGGTGTCCGTTCGACGTCGCTCTCACCCTCATCGCTGCTTGACGGTATCTCGATGACACGACTCGGAATTGCACGAGGTGCAAAGTCCGGGTCCCATGAATTGTATATTGCGTCGGCAATATGCATCTTCAGAGCTACAGGTAACAACTTTCAGCTTGTAGCATCCATGACTGATTTCCGTAGGACTCACCAATGATAACATCTGCGTCTGCTGTACGGCACTTATCTCTTCCTCGATAGAACATCAGGTGGGAACCTTTGGGGTAATCCTTGTAAACCATCTCGTATTTGCCTTTTTCCTTGTTGATCAACTGCCACTGACACGGAGGGGATTCTCCAGGCTTGTGTTTGCCTTTTTCCTTGGAGTCGACATACCGAAATGGAATAGGGAACACCGTCTCTCGAAGGTACGTATCAACCTCTTCGTGTGTCCATAAAGGATCAAACGAGAACTGCGCAGCCATCACATTCAAGTGTGCGCATCCGCGGGACTCCATCCCATCGAGGACTGTCCTACTTGGCACCGTGGTGGATATCAGCTCTCCGTCCTCCTGTATTATGTCACCCAGTGCGTGTGTGTTAATCCGATCCCAATGCGCTATTAGAATTTCACGTACATCAATTCGGTTAATTAGCAGAAGCCATGAACCAGCCTTCCCGGTACGAGGAGGCTCTACTGCAGGCACCTTTGGACCGGAGGTGACCTTTGTTAATTATATTGTGAGCGAAGTCAACGTCGTTGCAGTGCGGTGGCCTGATGTACCTTCCGTTTCGTGGCAGTTTTCTGTGAGCTGCCGCTAGGCCGATAACCACTCATTACCTCGTCCCTTGCTTGTTTTAGGAGGACCCGAGAATCCGTACCGCGCTCCTTTAGGCCTCGAAGCCCACTTTCTGGGTTTGTCTTCTTGCGGAAGGCTGCCAACACCTTTTGATTCCCTGTTTGCTCATTGCTGCCCGAGTCGCTCGGGACAGGTGGAACTGGCATCGCAGGCAGGCTTGGATGCTTGCTGGGACCGTGGAAACATTCCTGACACAGTAACGGTGGTGTACTGTCGGTCGGTGCAGTATATGTCTCACATTGGCACTGTCGGGGAGGATCCGACTCGCCTCTGCATAGTAGAGTGGGGTCGACGGTCATGGGAGAGTCAATGGAAGAATGAAAACAGGAAAATAGAGAAACGACGGAGTACGATTCTGGTATGTTGCTGGTTTTAAATGGGAATTCAAGTAGAACTTTGGCCCATCCTCTGGCGTCGGAGACCAATATTGATTATTATTCATCTGCATTAGTGAAGTGGCCATCGGCTTCGAAGAGAGTGAGTACACTGAGAGCTTGGCACCAGAGCTTTGCTCGCTGGTGCCAGATAGGATGTGCTAAAGAAATATGTATTTGTTTCCCTCCCCGTCTTCCCAGTCGTAATATTTCCACCGTCGAGCCATCCTCTTCCTGCCGCTCCTCCGGTAGCAGACCATATCCTTCTGGGGTGATGTCCTCCTCAACAACTCTTGTCAGCACGCTGAAGAACCGAGCTTCATCGTTGTCACTCTGAAACGGATTACCGTTCTCGGGGACTTCAACGCCGTCATGGCGAACGTGCTGTTGTTGATCCTCCTCAATCTGTGCTGCAAGCCCGTCGTGCACATCATCCTCCGCCTCATCGTCTGGATGGCCCGCTCCAGTCTGGTTGTAGCGACGGGCGATTTCTTTGCCATGTGCACCATAATACTGATTGATTGTGTCCGGATGAACACCGTGGCAATCATCATGATATACGCCTAGCATGGCTTGCCCTACAAGCCGCATGTCCTAGAAGATGTCACAATGCGAGAGAGTTTCAGTAATTTAGGGCACTGAACATACCTGAGGACTTCTATTACCGGTTTCGGGACCTGCAATTGGGTGCAAGTTCCACTCTCGCCGAAAATCCCTACAGTCCTCATTGATTGCATCAAGGAACAGATTCTGCAGCAACCAAATGTGCTCTTCTTTGTCGACATCCAGCCCATGACATCTTTCCAGCCGCGTGAAAAATGCTCTCCATCGTCGAGAAAATTGGGAGCCAACTTCAACCCACAGTCGCTCGATCCTTGAATTCCGGGTTGATCTACGGAAATTTGAACTGTCAAGCTAGACGGCAGACATAAACACACAAACTCACGAGCCCCACATAAACGATGCTCGATTGGGGCCGTTCTTCATTGCCATATAGGTCGCAACATCAATGTTTTCACCGCCACGATCTCCTCGCAGTCGTGAGGGCATCCCGTACTCATTTCTTGCTTCCACAAATAAACTGAGTACGGTTGAAGCCCGATTATTTGTGCTGGCTCTGAGGGCAGTGATCTATGGAGGTAGAGCAATTTCAGCGTCAATCAAATCGGGGGGAATGAAACTGATCTACCGTCCTGCAGTAGCCATCAATAAATCCGTGAATCACAAAACCCCATCGAATGAGTTTATGATGCCCATCCAAGTGCCACAGAGCGTTTGGTCGTGTAACACGGTACTTCCTCCGCCTGATCACTTGACGCTCCCTCAGCCGTCTACCTAGTCTATCAACATGTCGCAATGACTTCCACAATATTTGCCGCTGGACGCGAATGCCGTGGCTGCGAAGGAACCCCACAAGGTACCGAAAACCCGATTCAGGTTTCCGCTTTTTGAACAATTTCACTAATAGATCCAGATCTGCATCGCTGAGCCTGGAGTATTGCCTCTCGATCGAATGCTGTCGCATGTAACGTCTCAGCGTGACTGGGTTTACACCAAGTACTCTGGAAAGTTCGGTAAAATTGATTTGGCGTTGATTTGATGTTGCCTCACGAAGGAAATCAAGGTCGATCAGCTTTCGTGGACGCCCTCGCCGCCCCGTCTGCTCGTCTGTAACAAGTTGAGGGATAAAGACACGCTCCTCGTCACTGGTACCCAAAGGTAAGTGTCTAATCAGCAAATGACCATTGGCTAAACTACTTACTGCTGTCCAGCCCGCTCTCCCAAACTGCGGAGATTGACTACCAGCTGACCTAACAACGACGCTGCATCAATGAGCCAGTATGGTGGGATATGTTCTTCTACGAGGTCACCCGAGTCGTCGGCCTCAAGTGCTTGTAATATGGGTAACGCATCGGAGGTTATGGCATCTATATGGAAAGCAAGGCGTGTCGGGTCGCCTTCGTCAGACCGCAGCACTCGGGAGGCATGGCGATAGACATTGCTGACTATCCCATAGGCCGTGCAGATATCCTCGGCCCAACCATTGTGTCGTGGAGGCAGAGGCGGAAAATCAGCAGGGAGTCCACTGGTATCTGGATTCATGATGAATGGGAGACGTTCGAACGTCTCAACAATGCCTGGTGAGCTAGAAATGAAAGATTTAGGTTCCGATCCCTTACGCTTCAACTCTAACCACTTGCCGCTTTTTCCAGACTTACACAGATTCATGGCAGTTCCAGTACGACGGCATCAGTCTTTCTACTATCGGGATGGTACCTATATCTTTCGGGTTTGTGTGGACTAACTTGCCATTATTCTGCCGCAGTCGTGCTGATCATATACCACCTTTTTACGATAGGTCGAAAACACGCTGTTCAAATTGCACGCTAGCATACTTTTGAACCTTTCGCATACCTTTCGCCGAATGTTTTCAACGGTCGGTGATGGCCAGCTTCCAGAGCTTGACGGCGCCAGTGACGACAAGCCAATTGTCTTGGAACAAATAAAAAGCAGCGTCTTCGAGCTTTTTTTTATGTATCTGCTATGGAAGGTATGCGGGCTTGGGATGTCGTTTGGTTATTCTCATGTATTGTTCACCAGCTGGAGACCAGATCAAGCTTCCGACAATGCAGTCATCGAGCTCCTCCAGATGAGCGATTTATATATGTCTCAGCGTGCTCGCGAGTTCGCTATACAGCACATAAGCAATCGCAAATTCCATCATAACCCGCTCCAGCTTCTGTCACTCGCGTCGAGATATCAGGTAGCAACGCTCTTCACTTTTGCTTTCAAGCAGGTTGTGCCGCTTCGATTCAGCTCGATACCATTGGAGGACCGCCGCACCATAGACTCTGTAGTCTGGGCTGCCCTGTTCGAAGTCAAGGAGCGTCTGGACGAGCACCGGCGCATTGTCGCCTGCGAAGAACCACCGATGATTCACGCACCTGGCTGCAGCAACCCCGATCAGTGTGCCGCAGACTGGCACCAACTATGGTGGAATGGGATGGGCCGTTTTCTGTTGGACGGCCGCAACCCGCAACCGTATGACGACGCTGTTACGCGGTTCGAGAAGCTGGAGATTGGTGAAATTGATGATGACTGCTGGAACGGTATGTTGGACATTGTGAAGAGAAATGGAGCATTCAAGCACGATCAGAATCTTGTCGAGGAAACGTCCAACGGACTAGCTGCGGGCTTGTTACTAGAGCCTGTTTATGGGGCTGATGAGGATGATATTGCGATGGCATGAGTACGTGCTTGTAATCTTGCTTCTAGTATTACTAGTTTTATATCCAGACTTAGTCCTATCGGTCTACAACGTACCCGTGCACGCCGGCGTAAGACCATCGCGCACCTTGTAAGACCTACCGCGCACTCCATAAGACCTACCGCGCACCCACCAAACCTACCGCACACTCCACTCGGTCCACCGCGCACGAGCCCACGCTCCAAACGCGCACGTCTTATTAAAGTCGTGTTTGGAGCACCATACTTAAATGTCCCCACCGGACTCAAGCCCTCCTCAAAGCACTCCAAGTCTTCCTCGTCGTCTAATCTGCATTCGGTTGCACCATCTTCGGCCGCATCAATCCCGTCTTCTACCCTTTCCAGAGGAACCACCGTGAGCACCAACTACCTGCCCCCTTCCACCCCATCAGTGCGCCTCTGCCAGCTGGTGATGACGCCATTCTTATCGCGGGTCCTTTCGATGATGAAGCTGAGGAGGGAACCAAGCGGGCTGCCGCCATTGCTTGCGCAAGCTAGGGCGGCAGTGTTGCGGTGAGCGTGTGCCCGTTTGCTGGTGTTGTTGACACTGACCATTTCCGCAGCACGTTGAAGTTGTTCGAGCAATACAAGGGTGATGTCCTCTGACGATGAAGACAATATCGAAGGCACCTCCGACCCCATCGAGCCAGACAACTCGGACACCGACTTTCCCGGGGACATCAGCCTCGTGCTTCATGAAGATGTTGTTTCACAGCTTTCTCCGTTCCCTGACGACTTCAAATTTTAATCGCTGGCGGCTTCAGTTCCCAGCCCCTCACTAACACACAACAGTCCCAGCCCCGCGCCGCAAAGCTGTCCTGGGCGCCGCGTGTCACCACGTCTGTAAGCGATTCACGCAGTCATCAACGACTTAACTCACACTTCATTCTACGTAGACGGGTGTTGGCATCGCCCGTCAGCCCCCCAAGCGTGTTAAACTGGAACCCGTAGAAGAAGTGGGGGGCGGGGCTGCCTCAGATGAGTCCGATGATGGTGCCATCTCTAGTGCCATCTCACGCTCAGTCACAGTGTCGACAGCAGCATGGCGTTAAAACGAGCACAAAACCGTCGGCATAAGTATAGCTGACCAGCCGTCGATTGAGCTTGGATTTGGATGCAGTGCGGATTCTGACCGGGTCGGGATTTTGTACTTGGCAAAAATCAGATTTATTGCCACTTGTAAAATAAGTTCAGGTAGACGGAGGTAGACGGACGTGTCAGGATCCTGGAAAGATCTGGAGATGAGGTTCATCGGCCCCATTGCTTCCTGGCTGGCAATGCTGTTCAGGTTGGGGACCAGGATGCTTCCGTCGACTTAAGACGCCAGCGGCATGCAGAGTATTGAGCAAACTGTTATCTCAATGAAATTATACGGATCTGTTTGCTGCAGCTCCTCGCAATAACTAAGAAACATTCAATCGAACAAGAACATCCAACTATAATGAGGATGTGAGTATCACAGTAAGATAGCTTGTGGCTGGTTCGCCATAGGTGATGTTAGATATGGGGATAAGACGATGAAACATGTTGATACAGTGGTAGGATTGTGTCAGGCCTGAGGCTTCGAAGCGAGCAGGCGCTGCAGTTCCGCCAAGTTTACATCTGCCAGTTCACACATACGGGTGAATTTGTCAAAATCACGCTGATACATGCATAGCTGCACGAAGCATCGATTCAGGCGACGCTCCACGGCGTTTCTCTCGGCCCAGCGTTCATCCCGGATAGCAAGTGCGACGGCTAACAGATGATCACGCGCCGGGGACGACGGTGCAGTGACCCATTGGTCAGCATGGCGAGAGAGGCTCTGATTACGGGGATATTAGCCGCCATCACTTGACGCTTGTGAAGGCTCACCTTGAAGTATTCCATATGTGTGTCCTCCTGCGGGGACTCGGACAACATTTCGGCCAGTGTATCCGCAAGATGTTCCTCGCTGGTCGAACCCCCTCCCCGCTGCTCTTGGCCGGGGTCGGTGTCTTGCATGGCAAAAAGGGCGAATATAACTTGATCGGTTTCGACAGCTGCTTGATTAGCAGCATTCAAATTCACCTGGTGAATCGCCATCTGGTGTGTACAACCGCTGAGGCGCTCCCTAGCGGCAGCTTTTTCAGCGTATCGTTGGTCGCGAACAGAGGTGAGGAAATTATTCAGTCGATGGGTGATATCCGCCTCGGTAGGCGGGGTAAAAGGCTGGTTCTGGGGTACCTGGGTTATCGATGCCTTGGCGGGCGGAGAAATTGGCCGGCTCATGGGTACATGGGGTATTGACTTCTCGACTACATTGGATACTGACTTTGTGTTATATGTGGCACCTGTGGGGACGAGCTTCTGAATACGATGCTATTAAGCATGACGAACATGCAATAGTAGCGTACTGCTTACATACCTGGCGGAGCGAGGGAGCATCGCCTGTGGAACAACCCCAGTTTGGAACGAGTGACTTGTGGGGCTGGTACGCGGAGGGTAATGGCGGCAACACACAGCACGACGACATACTGTGACACCAGAAAAAAAAATACTGCGCAACACAAGAAAGGTGATAAGCCAATACGATTGATATATTTACTAGAGTTTTCTTTACGATAGTGTGCTCACCTACAGTTTGTTTGGATGTGCACAGATAGCAGTTTGTTCTATGGAAAGTTTCGGGCCCTGTGTGAAAGAGCCACGACGGCGTTGTTCCTGCTTTATACAAAAGCGGACTTTGCTTCCTTGTGACAGTGACTCCCCTGACAGTCACGCCATTCCCGATGCCAACCGTCACACATTTGCATGCCGTTGGCTGTGTCTGCACAGCGCCTCGAGAAAGGAGACCCCTGGGGGCAGAAATTCCATACATAAGTTTTTCCTGTCCTGTACGAGCATCGCCGTGTGTGCCTTCTGGACTCCGGGCGTACAAGTTAAGACGTACAGAGGGCGCTTGATGAATCAATTATGGGTTGTCAAATTTTACGTCCAATCTTGAAGCGCACAAAGGGGGTCCTTAATTAACGGCCACATGGTGATCAGCTGAGACACTTGATTAAGTTAAAGCGACAGCATATCTTATCAAATCCAGGTGAGAATTCAGGCCACCCGGGCTGCCTCCAAGCATGCATCATGATGTCAGCGTCTCGGAGGCTTCGCGATATCCGGCACATTGTGAAGCTTTGATTATTCAAGCATAATAAAAGGCAATTCTGGACTCCGGACCAACATAAACGGGCCTGCGCCCCAGCTTCTAATGAGGTAAATGGGCTTGCCCGAGTGATATGGGCCGTGTTGTTGAACTTTGGGTCGTAATGGCCAGTCCATGCAGGGGACAGCGGTACAAAATAAGAGATAAAGAATAGATAAAAGTGAGGCTCTGTACCATACTGTCAACCATACGAATATTCTCAGAATGTGCTCACATATCTCTGATATCACTGAAGATCTTCCTATTTTTTCCAATCAGGAAGGGGCATACTCACAGCCCGAAGCACAGTCGGGGAGCGTTTCTGCAACTGGGTATGGTCCCGACAACACTCGCGGAAAATTCCACCCCGACAACACAGCTTTACTACCTGGTTACAACAGCGGCCTGCAGTACCACAGCATCGGGCAAGCTAGTCACTTTAACCTGAACCAGGATACTGAGGCTATCTTTTTCAACGCCTCCATCACCCCGAACCATCAAGGGAGGGTGTTCAGCACACCCACCACACCTGACTATCTAGCAGGTGAGCTGACCTCTGTTTCCAAATGGACAGAAGGATAACGAAATTGCTGCTTCCTTAGGCTCCGGTACAGCTCACAGGTTGGAAGATTACGCTCCACAGAACACCTACCACCCAACAAATACATTTTTGGGCGCCCGGGGACCATTTCCCACCGCATTCCCTGGAAGCTTGCTCAAATCAACGGTTGCTGGGCTTCAGGACACTTATCTGAATGCAGGCGCTATCAATTGTGAGAATATCTTCATGGATTTACATGTTGAGCTGATGCCAATATAGACCACACCCAATACCCTTCCTCCGTTTCAGGGAACCAATACATCCCAAGCGGTGATCTCCATCCTGCGTGAAAATTTTCCTGAAGTCTGACATGTTTCATATCCAGCACATGCAGGCGTGCATAGCCAGGGCTGGCACTCAATTCCAACCGCTGTATCCACTACGGACGACGGGACCAGCTCCGAGTTTTCCTTTTTTTCGGTTGACTCAGCGAATTCCAATGCCCACTTGTTGGCCTTACAAGGTTCTATGCTAACGGAAACATCTGTGGATAGCGCACGGGGACAGTACGAGACACACCAACCTGTCTACCCTCTGCAGAGCTTGAAGGGCAGAGCAGTCCAGGAGTTGGTAAAATTCTCATTCACTTCCAACGCTTTGCTTTTCGGAGCCGAACTTCAACGCCACATTCATAAAACCTGGCTGGATTGTTGCTTCAAGGAGAGCTGTCCAGATGGTAGGTTCAATTATACATGCGCTGGAAGATGGAACGTGACTGACGTATTCACCACAGGGAACGAGATTGAATACCGGCAGGTAAAAGAGGTAGGCTTTCAGTTATGTTTTTGTGCCCCCACTCAACAGACATTAGGAGTTAAGCTTCGAGTACAAGAACACCCGCGATACGATCTATCGTCGTGTCGAGAAACTCATCGACCTACCCTCCAAAAGACACAAATTGAGGGATGTCACACAGGCCGACCTGCAAAGACCATTCCCGGATCTATTCAAGAAACCAAGCCAAGGTAAAACAGAAGAACAAGCGTTCAAAGAAAACGCTTCGAACCTTATTCATAACCATGCATACACAGGCTTTGGGGTTCCGGCAAGTATCTTCATTGGGGCCCACGGAGAATAAGCTGATGGTAATGTTTCAGGATCCGTCTGGCGGTGACCAATTCCTGAAAAACAACGGCTGCTTTTCCACCATCAAAGGGGCTTTGTACAACCGTGCTGAAAACATCAGGAAGCTGGTGCATCCCCTGATGCATGTATTCAAGGCGAGATGTCCAGACCCTTGTATATCGTTCGTCTTAGGCTGTGTAAGTATACTCCAAGATATTGATTTCGGCCACCCACGTCTGCTGAATGATTTTTTTCACCAGGTGTATGGGGTTTTGAAGGCCCGCGCACGAACAGGTAAACTTAGAAAGGCCATAAATGCCGATATCGACTGGGACGCCGTGGTATTGGAGACTGCCTGGATTGAAGAGGAGCTGGGGAGGCGGATGCGCGAAGATCCAGTGTGGGCCGTGAACCACAGCCAAGTGTGGGCTGAAAGGTCACAAAGGTGGGTGTCTCCGTTGGCTGCAAACACATTGCACTCATGTATCGGATTTCACAACAAGCTATTCAAAACAGGCCCGTTCCACGACTAAATCGTCAACATCTCATAGGGGATAACCGCGATACAGCGAGAGGAGGGGGCGGGGCATGTTATCTGTGTACTGCACGGTTCTAGGCATTGAATAGAGAGCATCCACATCCCTTGCATGCGATGTTACGTCTGTATTAAATCGTGTAAGGGAACGAGTAAGTGAGAAGCATCATATGAGCTATCCATGGTATGGGGCGCGCGAAAGACATACCCCCTCATTAAACACTGCAATGGTGCATATAGTTCATGGCGCTGTAAGTTTTCCCTTGCGTTTTAAAAAGTGATTTTGGTTGTGTTTCTGGGCTACGTACAAATTCCATGCAGAAAAGCAGCGACTTTTTTGAGAAATAAAAGGCCCATAAAGATATCCTCATTCCATGCAAATTGCATGGCCACATCTCTATTAGGACCTTTCCAGCCTCCTCTGCTGGTCAAGAATGCAACCACCGCATACGCCGACAATTCCCTCGCAAGTTGACATCGAGAATTGCAGCCATACCATGATAAGACAGGCGTGGGTGTGAACCCACACGGTCTGCAAACACGGGTGAGGCGCCTGGAATTCTGGTTTGGCGCTTGACGTGTGGGTGAAGTGCCTGGTTTGAGGCGTCTGGGACATGGTTGAACAGTCTACATGAGAACGAGGCCATGGCGGTACGGATGGCAGAAGAAAATCACGCTGTATGCAGAGTCGTGGGCCTATTCAGCCGTTTTCAGCTGTTCGGGGAGTATGCGAGATGTGAGAGGATATTGGATGACAAAATCTGGGATGCGGGCACAGTGAATTGATCCTCTAAAATAGGTGTTGATCTTATGAAGAATATGTCGAACAGAAAACAAAATTGGGCACAAAAAAAAATTGCACACTAGCCGTCCTCTATGCTCCCGCTCCGCAGACCAAGGTTGGACATTCCTAGTTAGGGGTTAGGAACGCTGATTGGAATACTGCAGGTAGGAATTAAGCGATATAAATGAACTCGCCGAAGGCGAACCTCGAAAGTGTGGTCCCGGTCTCCAAGGGTTGGGAGGCGGCCTGACCCAGCTACACGGAGGGCTCCAGCATGACGGCGTTGCACCCTAAACCCCGACTGCCGACAGTCGATAAGTTTGCCGATGACATAGATTAGCTTCAAGGCGAAACATATGGCTCTCCAAGTACGACTTTGATAACATGTGCGCTTTTGGAGTGTGAGACCATACACGATAAGCCTGACGAGGTGCGCAGTATGTCTTGTGGGGTGCGCGGTGTGTCTTATGAGCACGTGGTAGCCTTATACCAGCGTGGTCCATCGGGGCTTTAGAGGCATATTGCGACGAAGGATTGGAGAATTCCTAACGCCATGGGCAGCGTACGGTGTGATAGGGTCTCGTCAACCCGCCTTTTATTAATAGCCTGTTCCATTGGGAAAAATTAGCAAAGCAGATGCAGATCATGACGTGATAAACTGCGATAGCTTGGGAACTGACAGAATGAAAGCCACACTTTCCTGATGCTTATTTACACAGCAGGCAACCGTCTCAATGCAAAAGCAAGCCCGATCATACCCGCAAACTTTGAACCCGGAATCTGGTGAGACCTCGAAAAAAAATCTGTCTACTATCTGGCCTTGCGCATGCCCAACTACATAGGTGCGTAACAGCCCAAAAATACCTTAGTGGAACCCCCACGACCCATAACGCAGGATACCAGCGGCAGTACAAAGTACTGGCCATCCTCCCGCTCGAGGCCGGTCAAAATTCAACAAAAGCCGCCGTAGAAGCGTTGGAATGGTTCCAAATACACCTTCCGGAGGACGAAGCTACCTATCTTCTGGGTTGTGAAGACCTTCGAAGTTTCGTGCACAAAATGCCCCAGAGAGCACCTCCCGGGTTTACGCACGTGATTATTCATGAGCAGGTTGCTCAAAACCAAGTCGTCCGATCCATATTTCTGACCAGCGCTCACAGCTCTATATTTTGCATCGGCTCTCATCCAATCCAGACTGCGGAATAGACGTTGAGTATCTGCGCTGGGAAGATTATAGACTTTTAATCCTGAGCGGATCAGCTGGACGAATGCTTCGTGGAAGATATGACGTTGTCTTTGGGGGAGCTGATCTTTTGCTTGATTTAACGTGAGTTAAGGTACAATAATCCAGTGACTTCTCATAGCGAACTATACAGGTTTAACAATGGCCTGGAAAACTGGACGACTGCAGAGCTATACCTGCGAAATCTCGAGGTTTTGGAGGAAAAGATCCCTATATGGCCCCCAGTAAAGGAACGCCTGTGGGCAAGCCATAAACTGAGCGTCATACAACTACTGGATAAGATAGCGCACCAGGTCACTCGAACTTTGCGCCCCGAAACCATCCTATTGCGGGACAATCCGGTACCTGACACGGGGAAACGCTCCATTCTGAAGAGAGAAGGCTCAGACGCCTCGAGTATGGTCTATTTGGACTGGGATGAAAAAACGGCCAGAGTTCTGCTTAAAACAGAGGGAAAATACCGATGGCTCCGGCAGACGTACGTTCCAGCTCTGAGAGAGATGGGGGAGTTTCGATGTTTCCTCTTTGGAAGGAGCCCCCTGTACACAGTCCATACAGGTCCCCCTGAAATTGGATCAAAAGATGGAACCACGTTTTCCTTCTTATACAGGACGGGCGGTTATAGCCTGGCTGAGATAAGGTGCGTAAATTCCCCCCCCCCCCATATCCTTAGAAGTGATCTGTAGCTGTAATATACAGGAAGAAAATGGAAGATAGAACCCTTCCTGAGCTTGCTTCACGCGATGGGGGCTCCCGCAGAGAGAGAGAACAGGCTGATAACGAGCTGCATGAGTTCGCTTTAACCACGCTTGAAGAACTCATAATACAAGAGGAGAACCAGTTGCAGCAGAAAAGCACCTTGCGCATATTTGCTCGAATGGACATCTCAGTAATCGCTGATCCTTCCACTGGGGACCTCTGTTACTTTGTCAACGAAGTCGAAAGGTCACCAGCCGTTTCCGTTTTCAGCCGTATTTTTCCAGAGTTTCAAGTACCTGAACGCTTCGCGGATGAATTTGGGGAGGTCTGGTTAGAATGGTTGAGGGAGTATGTGCCTGAAGCTGAAAAGATGTCGTAGCAGGAGCATGGTGCTTAAGACGCGATTATTCATGGCCCCTATATACCGCAAAGCTGCTCCCTTCTACACTTTCCCGTCTTGCAGCGGGCGGGAGGTAATTAGCAGAGATGGCCACACAGAGAGGACGGCTTACCGAAGAAGAGGCTTTGAAGGCGCTTTCATATGCAGAGGATACAGGAAGCAGATTATATCCTCCCAGCCACAGAGCATGTTAAGGAAATATCAAGAAGCAATCAAACCGCTTGAGAGAATTTAGCGAGGGGAAGCCTATATTAGGTCAATTTCTGGCGGGATTTAAGAGCCCCGCACTCAACGCCTACGACGAAGAGGGTGGCGAATGTAGCGGCGAGGTGTTCGACCTCGATGAGGTTTCAGACGGTCGCGACGAAGGTTAGCAAATCGAGCGCCTGATAAAGCCAAATCTAGCTATTGGGCTCACATGTCTCATGGAACGGCAACCTGCCTCCTCCCCTTTTTCAACGCTGTGCTCGAACGGCTGCGTATTTTTCTTTAAAACTTGGACGGTATGTTCTCACGATGTACTAATTTTTAGAAAAAACATGAAGGCGTCGCTTTAATAAACTGTAAGCGGTATGCCGAACTCCAGTTTGTTTTTAGATAAGCAATGTATTATCTGGCAATTGACAAGGGCGAATTCTGGGGATCGCACGGTCACGTGCGCTGCTGTTGAAGCGGAGTTTCAACAATCTTGAATGGTTCAAGCTTCTTCTGTCTTTTGGTTCGACACACCTTTCGCTGCACACCATCCGGTCAGTTAGGGTTGGTTGGCGCCCCATCTGGCCCAGTCCATCCTCACCAGCAGCGCCCCATCCGGCTATATAAGCCTTTCGCTGCACCCCATCCGGGTCAGGTTTCAGGCCAGCTGGCGTCTCATCTGGCCCAGCCCATCCAATTTCTCTTTTTTCCTTCTGCCCCGGGGCCTTGCGTGCTGGAGTCCTTTCCCCTGGAACGGCTGGGCCGACCTTGGCCCGCTTAGTAGCTGCGGTGGAGGCTCGAGCACACGGCCCCCTAATTCTGACGCCCCCGTGCTTGTCTACGCGCGACAACTGAGCGATCTTTCTGGGCCAGCGCCATCCCAACCTAGCTGGACCTGGGCTTCAAACCCTCACCGCAGACGTCCTCCCCCTCTGCAATCCGCCGCTATTGCTTCATGCCGTCCATAGGCTGCTCGACCGCTGATGGTGCCGAAGTGGCCGGCCACCCCACCCAAGCAATCCATATTTGGTAGGCAGCGTTTGGTGATGGGGTTAGTCAGGACCCCTGCGTATCCCCCAAGAGCTTATATACAAAAAAGCCCAATTTTGGCCCCATACGTTCGCGCATTTTTCGAGCCAAATACGTCCGATTTCACCTCGGACCTCCGTCCACGAGCCCCATTCGTCCGCCAGCCGCGATACAAGCTCCAAAGTGTGCGTCTTCGTCCGCATCTCGGTATATAAGGCCGAATCCCATGCTATACGTCCGCACGCCAGGATCTAAGGCCCCCCCGGTGCCATTTGACTAGTATGTATTATGCAAAGGGATGTATTACAACACGAAGGGATGGCAAGAACAAATAAAAAATGGTGTAACGAGCGCTCTATGTAAGTGGCTCGAAGTCTTCGTCGCTATCTGAGAACGGTGAGACGGGATTCTTGGCTGTTGGCATGGGACTGGCTGCGAGAGGGTTGCCCTAGCGGTCCTCGCGAGCGCCAACAATGCCCCGGAAGGAGGCGCCCGCCAGGAGATGGGTATGGTGTGCGCGAGGCAGAATATAAGGTCAACCGGTGGGGGTGATCGAGACGCATGCGCGAAATATGAGTTCGGCGGTATCGCAAGGGGCCGCGAAAAATCCGATGAAGAGGAAGCAACGAAGGAGCAACGAAGTAACCTGGGCGCAGCCACGATCAACACGCAAGAATGTTCAGAAAAATGAGAATCTTACCGAGACTGATTAGCATGATGGTGGATTCGAAGCTGAGAACACAAGCTGCAAGAGCTACATGAGAGGGATTAGATGTGTGTCCAGCTCTCTGAAGGACAGAAAGAACGACTGGGTTGAATAATGAGAGGATCGCACTGCCGAAAGTGACGCCAAGGAGAGAAAGCCAACGAACGTGAAAGTGTCGGAAGACCGCGCTCGTAAAACGGGACGCACTACAGCAGTGTCAGAAACAAGCATAACACACCAGGGGGGGACAGAGCTTACCTGGTTTGTGCATTTTGAGCAAATCGTGTGCGAGGGGACAAGGTACAGCACAAAGAGGGCCCCAGTTGGTTGATCATGTCCTTTAAGCTCGCTCGCAGTTACAAAAATTTTATCCTGGAAAAAATACTTTGGTGAGCGAGCTGACAGGTCACTAGTTTATTGCGCCGCCAAAGAAATGAGCGGGTCGACCAGGAAGAAATGAAACCGCACTAACAAGACTGATCTGAGGGCAGCCACTTGTCGCCACTACCACAGGTGACCTAAATAGGGTAGTTAGCCGTTTGTGCAGGGATTACCATTGTGAAGACAACCTGGAAGGTGTTAATTGAAAAGTACGAGTGATGAAGCACTGCGCAGGGAGCCAGCAAGTACGAGCGCTCGATCGCCAGGAGTTCGGCGATGGTTGCAACTTCGGGGGCAGTATCGCACACAGAAGTTAGTACCCCATTCGTCCGCCACCGGGATCGAACCTCCTGCAGACGCACCCACATCTGACCGCACACAGTATCGGACATTTTTCGGATTTCGAGCCTTTTCGTCCGTATTTCGATCGGACCTGGCCGGCATTTTGGAGCCACTTTCGTCTGCACACCTTATACAAGCTCTTGGGGGATACGCAGGGGTCCTGGTTAGTCACAAGCTTCGGTCGGAGCTTTAAATCGGATTTGAGCGTTTTGCACTGCCTCACCTCTTCTTGACCTTCGACCAGCATGAGTCACCCTTCTGGAACCTTTACGAACACATATCCCAAGGCCGGTTTTTGGTCACGAAAATCCGGTTGGAGCGCACTATCGGGCCTCCTCTTGAGCTTCTACCGGCGTGATGGGGTCGTGTTGCATATAGTGTTGCCACGCCACGGTGCACACCCAGCGCCCTTAAGACTTCTGTGTCGAATGGGGAACAAGGCCTTCGGCTACCGCGGTAGTGGGAAGAGGGTTTTGTCGCGATAAAACGTGAAGTGTCGAATGGGGAACAAGGCCTTCGGCTACCGCGGTAGTGGGAAGAGGGTTTTGTCGCGATAAAACGTGAAACCCCCCGCAAACGATCTTGTAGGAAAGGAAAATGCTACGTTAGCAGCTGTGCCCGCCTTGGATGCCTCCGCCACCCAGCACCGCCCTGTTACACCAAAGGCGGGCTGGGCAATGGGCGTCAGCCAGGAGGGCGGGAGTTCGGCTGCCCCGTTCAGAGAGACACGAGGCGGAGCTCGGCCTCCGATTCTGCGAAAGGAAAAAGATTATCTGACCCTACATCATCACGCCGCTTTGTTGTCGCAGTTGTGTTCTGGCCTCGTCGCGGTTCGCGGTGGATGGCGGTGAATCTGTGACAGAAATTTGGTAAAGCAACCGCGATTGGTTGGAGGATGTAAAGGTCTAAAAGGAGAGGAATATGTGACACCGCCCATTGGAGTCGGGGGTTGGCAGTTGCGCCGCTACAAAATCTATACCGGTGGTGGGGTGAGCAATGTTACGCGGACAACCTTTGTGGGAAGATATTGAGCTCGCCCATGAAGCAAGAGAGGTTTGCACTCCTCTGAAGCTGGAGTTAGTTGGCCAGCCATTCCTCTAAGCCGCTGAGAGAGCCTCCAGAAATCGAGCCAAATTTCTTCAAGGTTGCCCTGCTCGAGGCCCTCCCACTTCTCACGTTTCTCAGTCATAAATCAGAGGATGCGGGCGCGGGCCAACATAGCACTTCTCCTGACCGAACTAGGCGACAGCAGTGCAACTGGGGTGATGGCGCTTGTACAGCTTTCTATCGACGTGTATGAAGATATGGCTCTGCAGCAGTGAAAATATGGCCATCTAGCTCCGCTATCCTCGCAGGCGGCGAGCAAGAGCCAAATCCTTCGGTTGTCTACCAGACAAGCTCAAGGACGAGAATGTATATATGGAGATGGGCACTTACATGGTCACGCGCTTCGCGTGGATGGCAGCAAGATTCGTGTCTTCGAAGAGCGAGACGAGGTAAGCCTCAGCTGCTTCTTGCAGAGCCATGACGGCTGACGATTGAAACCGAAGATCTGTCTGGGAGCGAGAGAGATTAAAAAAATCCACAGTGTATATATACGCAGATATTTCCTACCTTGAAAATATCCTGTGCGATTTCGCGGACGAGACGCTGAAAGGGCAGCTTACGGATGAGGAGCTCTGTCGATTTCTGATAGCGCCTGATCTCGCGCAAGGCGACAGTTCCGGGACGGAAGCGGTGCGTTTTCCCGGCACCGCTAGTGGTGTTGCTGGCAATCTGTGCAAGGTGAGGACGGTGCCAAAGGGAGTGCCTTTACAACCAAAGCTTACAGCGGCTGTCTTGCGTGCGGCCTTGGAGGAGAGCTATTGGGAGGAATGTGGGGTTCAGTGCAAAAAAATTTCGAAGGTGGAGGCGGTGAACACACATGTTTACGGGGAGCCTTTCCGCCAGTCGTCTTGCGCGCGGTTTGCTTCGTGCGGGCCATCTGATGCGATGCAATCGGGGATGGGTACGCACGTGGGAGAGACGCTGTAGGATTTTTTTGTTCGATGGCGTGCAGATCGTAGTGTTTTCTGGTGAAGAGAGAGATTGAATTTAGCACAGTCTGCGATTTATAGCAAGCAGTACGAGCCCAGGAGACCCGGAAAACTGCTGTCAGAGGTGTGCAGGGTCCGAACGCTTAAAGGAAGCTGGCTCATGCTTCTACGCGGTGTTTCAAAGCCAAGGCGGTCGTACGTTTAAACGAGTGGTGGTGCTGCAAGCACCTGTTGATCACCGTATCCCTTGCAGCATGCTTCGCTGGGCGCGATCGCCCGCAACCATGCCCGGCGAGCAGCACCGTTTCCGAAAATAGAGACCCGCACGCTCATTGCCGAAGCGACCGTGCTTGTCCTTTTTCGGACGCCACCTGGGCCAACCCGCGTGTGTTGGGCGTATTGACTCGCTTGGCCTGGCTCGCCGGCCACCACCAGGGTCACCAGGGCGGTATGGTACCCGGTGTTATGGTCTATGCGAGGCGGACTCTTTTTCGAAGGCCAAGTGGTGCGGAAACTTAAAAAATTTGTGCTGGGATAGTATGCTACGTGGTCTCGATCTTCGAATTGTAGCGGAGAAATCCCGCCGTATGCCCGTAAATGTAACGTACGAACTACTAGCCCTGGCTCATTCGTGAAGTCACCAAATCGCTCTTTCGTGGAAAGCTTTTGCGCCCATCTTCCTCCATGCTGAAACCGGAGAATTGGGATACATTCAAGACGACAAAAACCTATAGATGTGAGCTACCTCGACCCTCTATTGGCTAAACTGACCCCACCTTGTGACAGTTAAGCTATCTGGACATCACGAATACCATGTGTGGACCAAGAATGAGCGGTTTGTGGAGTTTTCCTCGCCGCCAATACACGAATATAACTGCATCCAGTGTTGTGCTACGTGGCAAAAAACGCCGACAGTGGTATGGCCTCATTAAGGAGATTCGAGTTGAAGCCAAAGAGCCCCAACCCGTGAGCCTTGCTCTCCCGAACGACAGCGCTATGCTAACATGGATCCTCGTAGCAAATATGGATGCTGATTCAGTGGTTCTACTCCCTTGATGATATCTCAGGCCCAAAGTAAGAGGGTTATTCACATGTGTATCGCTATCTCGAATCTAACTGGCGCAAAGATTCACAGACCCTTGCTTCAGGTTTGTCTCGAAAGACGAACTGATCCTTTCAGATCACTATGACATAGTTGAAGCTGAGACCTTAGAGTGTAAGCGCTATCACCACCATTAGGGACGTGCTGTAGCTAAGTGTTCTTCAACAGCCCCTATCTGTATATTCGATTTCCAGGAGGTTTCAGCTGATCAAAATCCAATCCCCAAGGGTTTTTGGTTCGTACGCTGGTTCATGAGCGTTACTGATAAAAAG
Source organism: Leucogyrophana mollusca (assembly GCA_021014945.1). Taxonomy (NCBI): domain Eukaryota; kingdom Fungi; phylum Basidiomycota; class Agaricomycetes; order Boletales; genus Leucogyrophana; species Leucogyrophana mollusca. The sequence goes on along the minus strand of MU266624.1, from coordinate 9,154 downwards.
AAGGCGAAAATACATGTGAGCTCCGAGCCCTTTTCTATGTGTTACATCCCTTTTCACACTATACTCAGTCTCCGCTGCTGACTTGTGTCAGTGGGTGTCAGCGCCCTTATTCCCCGGACACAGATATACAGCGTTTTTGTCTGGGCTGTAAGAAGTGGTACGATGTGGAATGTATTCGGGGCAGGGAGGTTCAGCTACCCAATGAAGCTCTATCGCCCCCCAGCACCCCACCCAATCCCAAAATATGCGATCCTGTCCTTATCCAGCTCTTATCCAAGCCTGTTGAGCGCGGTAAAGCTATGGGGTTGGTGGGTAACGGCAAGGCCGTTATAAATGCAAGGAGGATCGTCAGGGAAGCCGCAGAAGGCCGCACAACGGACTCAGAATGGCGCATGGAGGTGATGATTTTTTTGAGCGCAGTGAAGACTGACTGCAAAGGGTGGCTCGACAGAAGTTTCATATATTACAACTGCCCTGAATGTAACGAATACTGGCTGTGAAGACAGCAGAGATTTTTTGGAGGTTTCAGCGGATCAAATTCCGGCCCCTAAGGGTTTCTGGTTGTATGCAGGTTCATGAGCATTACTGAAAAAAAGAAGGCAAAAATTCATGCGAGTTCCAAGCCCCTTTCTATGCATATATGGTCACGAACCAACCCAGATGCGTTGTAGTACGAGCTAGAAAAACATCCCAATGCGGTGCCCACCCCAGATTCTCTCTTTGGCATTTTCTAAATATACCGTTATATCATTCTGTTCATTCGCCGCTGTACGCCCCATATACTTTCATATTATGAAGGCGTGTCCCGTCACCTGTCTGGGCTGCTCATCCCCCTTATCTCCCGTCACGGCAGCGAGATTTTTCCCCATGGTGCCTCAACGAGTCATCAGTAGTCAGTCGTTTGATACATGGTTCATCAGCTGCCAATGCGACACATGCACACAACTCTTTGTCCCAGATCGCGCTGAAGCCCTTGTAGTCTCACCTACACAAGTCCTGCTTAACAATTGGCTCAGAAGACTCGGGGGTTATCTTATTATGTGTGAAGCCTCGAAGAGATATATGGGCCAGATTTATTTTCAGGAATTTGTGCCAGTATAATTGGAAGAATTTCATTCTGCAGGACTTCAACTACAGGCATCCTCCTTTCGAGGCGTACTGCGCCGTAGTACGAAACGGGTCAACACTTCTCGACTCGTAAATTCTAGCTTTGTATTGTCAGTTAGCTACGCGCGTCGTAGCGAGAACTATTGCTGAACGAGTTCGAGGGGACAAGAAATGGCCTAGATAGAGAAAGAGGTAGTAATCGAGTTATGAATAAAAGACTTAAGAGTTTCGAGAGAGACTTCTGAGACGTTCGATGCGAGAGACTTCGATAGGGAATTGATTCGATAGCTATTCGAGAGGTTACATGGGCGCTTTTCTACACGAGAGAGAGGGTCCTAGCATAAAGTGAAAGCGAGGCGTACAAAGGGGATGTTGTTTCGTGGCCCCAAGTGTCGGCTAGTAAAATACAGCAACAAAACGACGAGGCGGAAACATGAAAGGGAAACAACGATGGGAATGGAGACACAAAGGGAAAGAAAGAGACATGAAATCCAGAGAAACGAGGGCGTTTGGCGATGGTCCAAGGGAGAGCGACGCAGTCATATTGATTGTTGATGAAGGACGCTTCCGGGCCGAGACGGGCACGCTACCTTACAGTATGTTCACAGGATGCCATAAAAAAGTACATGGGGTTGAAGGGAAACATTTATGTATTCGATTCATATATCCTCGTATTTTACTCTATCCGCTGTGTAGAGCTATGAATATTTTGCGAGGGCGAGTCAAAATCGGATGAAAACCAGGGAAGTGGGTCGGCGGTCGGCAACTCGCGGCATTCCAAAAAAGGTAACATCAGGTCATGCTCTCGCCGCCAGGCTCGACGTCCACTTTCTCACAGCGGGCTAGTTTTCCACATCTCCAGAAGCTTTGTTGCTCATTGAAATCTTGATGACCTTCTTTACCCCTTCCCAGTGTGTTGGTTATGTCTCCGCCAAAACGACGAGGAGAAAGCGCTGTCAATGCAACCAACTCCGACGACGATCAGTGGTGGCTGCAGCTTTTGGTTGGCCAGCAAGTGCTCAAGGGCGGGGCGAAGACGAGCAGGGCGAGTGGACTGAGCAGTATCTTCAGTGAGCACTTTCAAACAATTGGTGCAAGATACTGCTCCCTGCTTAGATTTCTCCCGCTTTGCACCATTCGGCTTCTTCTTCGCATACAACTCTTGTCGCAGGCCCTCGTTTTCTGCCTCCATTAACTCCTTGGCTGCATTTTCTGCTTCCATCTGCGCCTTTTCCTTCTCCGCCAAATTACGAAGTTCACCGTATGCGCCAACATAAGTTTGGTGAGATACCCTTCGGTGGATGAGTGGCGGGAAGTTGACTAGATGATGCATAGGCTGAGCACCAGGGCTTTCGGCAACAATCCTGGCCGACTCCACTGTAGGTGCTGTATAAAATTCGAGGAGTTCTGGGAACTCGGCGTAACCGGTCGCGCGGCTTGCGTGATTGTGTTTCAAGCAGGCGGGAAAGCAGAGCCCTCAATTATGTTGCGATTGAGTGGGTAAATGCCGGTTTTCTGCAATGCCGCCTGAATTTTTGCCGACGGGAAGGCTCGCACACGGGCAGCATTGTAATATTCTAGAAGGTTGTGGTTCGTGGCGATAGTATTGGCTCTGCTGGCCTTGTTGACCTCCGCTTTCCAGCATGATGCCAGAGGACCAAATATGCCGATGCCACTTGGCTGCAGTCAATAGGTGGTATGCGATGGCAGACAGAGCATGATAATGCGGCGTTTGTCGCAGACATCGACGAGTTTATATGTGCAGTGAGAGCTGTGGCCATCGAGGAAGAGTAGTCTCCACCCGTCCGACGTATTGTGAGTGGCAGTGGCTAGCTCAAAGTCGTGCATCAGCCCCTTCAAGCCAGGCCCGTCCAACAATTGGGTGAAATCGAGACCCTGCGATTTGCTGTTCGTGTTCGATGTTGAAAGCTCACCTTTCTTCACAAGGGTTGTTTCGTGCCCACGCAATGTGGCGCATATGGGCTTTTAAAATAATGACTGACGGCGGAAAGACTGTACCATCAGCAGACACAGCCTCGATGGGTGTCCCAAGCTCGCGGTCCGCGCTCTCCGGGTGTTGTATGCTTTTCTGGTCGCGGTCGAAAACAACCAAGGTGCGGTTTCTTACCTCGAGCTTGGTCCCTTTCTCATCTATGCTATCTATTTTTCTTGAAGTATTCCGTTACTTGAGTACGGTTCGTCCATCGAACCTTCAAATCCGGATGACGAGTCCTGAAGTGGCGCGGCATGCTCTGCGACAGCGAAACATGTTAGCGGCACGCAACGATGGCACGGTGCTTTGACCCAAGCTTTGAGTACGTCTTCATGTGATGGCGTGAGGTTTTTCTAATGGGCATGAGCTTCTGCCCATGTCTTCCTCCCATTATAGCGGGCTGTAAGAGCGGTACGTGGTTCCCCATACTTGTTTGCTGCCTCCCGCAAGCAGAATACAGTCTGTCATTTGTCGTTAAGGCTAGATGCAAGGGCCTCGATGAGGGCAGCTTGGATCCGGTCTTCGTGGTTGCGGTTTGCACTTGGCATGTTGAGGCAGAGATAGTATCAGGGAAAATTTGTCGAACAGCAGAATGCGTGGTTGGCAGCCCGAATCGAACTGAAAGATGCATGCCAGGGTTCACATACTCGGAGCGTTCACTCTCCTGCCACAGCCACCCTCCCGCTCGAGGTGCATCAGCGAGACATTCCGCAAATTAAAATTCGTTACTGGCCCATGTATGGCGGTACATATAGCACGCAAGATATCAGTTTATTTGCTGACCTTACCGTCCCTGTCCTCCTCGAATAACCACCTGCCTCATCCATGTTGAAGATAAAAGATGTCCACGACACAGTTTGCCTGTGGGGCGGTGGTAGACGTACGATATTTTGGGCTCAAACGTGTTGATCGAACGTGGTATTTGTTGTAACTGCCGTTGCGCCGTAGGAAGGAGCTCGTCGCAGAATTTGTTCAGACCTACGCAGCGATGGTATGGAGGGAACAGTATCGTACAATGCTAGCGGTTTCAATGCCGGATGGAGGTGGAAAAATTCAAGAAAAATGGTGATTATTGCGCAGGCATCGAGGTCACAAGTGCGTGAAGGTATTTTCGAAATTTCCCCATATCATGATGTCGGAGATTTGTGATATCGTGACCGCGTAAAACAGCCGCAGTAACCGCAAGTACCCAAAGCCCGCAGTCGACGATGTTGTTCTGCAGAGGATATTCCTGCCGTGGCGATCAGTTGAAGCTATGTGAGCACCAGTGAATACCTACACAGATATACCGTGTTTTCCAGGGCTGAGTGGCTGCCAGTTTCACTCCGTCGTCGCCACTAACAGCTGTCGGGTTTGACAACAGACGGTCTACCAAAGCCAAGACTCCCTGTGCGAGCTATAAGCGCCACACATTTTTGTGTCAAGAAACATTCTTACCTTCACATCTGAACACCACGATTCCTCAGTGTTGTTTGCCAAGCTGTCGAAGAGGTGCATCTCGCGAGATGGGAACCTCAACACGCACAGGACCCAATGTTTTACGACCGGCCGGTGGATGGGTATGATCCACGTGTCCTTCTCCCAATACTTGGTCCATGCACAATTTCTCCATAAATCAGCGTCCTCTAGATGGTCGCATCGAACGCGGACGATTTCATGAGACGATAGAATCGCGCAACGCTTAGAGCTTTCAGAGTCCATTAGGGAGGCGAAGAGCACAGAGCACCCGTTGACGCAGCCATCGTTAAGCAGGCTGATACGCGACGCAAGGATCTCCACCTCCCGGCAGTCGAATGTTTGCCGAGGGAAGCCATGGAGCGGCCAGAAAAACGGTGGGGGGAGTAAGGATGGCGAGGCTTTGGCCGTATTTAGCATCTCGTCCAGCGGAAAATTGTCAACGGAAAGCGCAGCGACCTGTCGTGCACGTCACCAATGAAAATTGTCACGAAAAGCACGAAGAGGAAGCTGACCTTGGTGAAGGCCTTCGCTGACTTTGTCTTTACCTTCCCCGTGCTTTTCTTCCCCTGGGTATGGGCCTTTAATTTTCAGTTGGCGCCATAAAACAAATCCAACAAGGGCGGGTTCGTTACCTCCGGCTCTGGCTGAACTGCAGCCTCCTTCTCTTTCCCTTTGGACTTATCCAAAAGTGCATATCGTTCAGATATCAAGCGTTTGTAATTCTCAGTGACGGTTCCAGGCGTCTCCGTATTTGGTTGGAGCGGGATGCCAGCCTCTTCTGCCTCAATCCGCATCAGATCCGCCTCTTCCTCGTCCGTCGGCATGCAACCAAAATGGTGAGGCTCGTTTTTCTTCATCCATGTCATCCAATCTTGTTATTTACACCCATTGAGCTGTATCCCCAGGAAATTTATATGAAAAATTACACTGACCAGCCTGCAGAGGGTCAAGACCGACGTCCAGCGGTTGTTTTGAGCGCATGTCCTTGGTTTGACTCGGCCGTGCGGTGAGGTACTGGAATTCGAGGGTCAAGAAAGTGTCCAAGACCGCTGACCGCCAGCCCGCGTTCCTGTTAAACCTGCTAGGGACGGGCTTTGGTTTTCCGGGAGCGTAAAAGGTACTCCTGACGCCGTTCATGAATTCTTCTCTAATCACGTCGTGGAAGATGAGCGCCTTCCAGAGGGTTCTATGAAGGTCTTCGGCATGTTTGTTGTCGGGCGGAGGGTCAAGAGCGGTGGCCTCAGACAGGCAGCTGATTATACAGTTGAGGAAACGCAACCCGTTCTTGTACTTGCTTGGGATATACACCAGCACTCTCTCAGAAGGGTACTCCTTGACGGGAAAGGCGTTCAATTCACGGTCATAGTCTCCGCACCGCAGGAGCGAAGGCTTCTTGGGTTGACGACCATTGCGGTCGCGATCCGTCCAGGTTTCCACATGAGCTGGCCACAATGAGTCAAGGTATCTTTCCTGCAGTTTATACACGGCCATGTGAAGAATCGTGGTCGAGAACACGCCTGCGTACTAGTTTGAGTCCTTGCGTGATGGCGTTTCACGGAACGCTTGGCAATTGGAAAGTTGTACACTAAGTTTCAAAATGCTGCGCCTCCCATTTTGGCAATACTTGTATCGGACATCGAATATAGGATGATATACTTATGTAGTGTTGTCGTGATGTTTGGAACTCAGGGCTTGCCGGGATGCCGCCGATTCGGATATGCTTGTTTATTTGACCTTTTATTTCTATAGGACTACAAGCTACAGTATAAGTAGAGCTATGGAGTGATTTCCTCGCATATAGTTATTTTATTTTCGTCAACAAAACGAAGCCCACCGGCCCTGTTGTAGCCCCATGCTCGGAGTGAATTAGACCTGTGTGAAGCCTATTGCTATCATTGGATCAGTAATGCAAACCTTTGTGAAATCTTAACAGCCACGAATTTTTTCACTCTGGCATTGACGCCCTGGTGCACTAATGCCCTAGATACACGAGCATGTACTATTTACATTTTTTGTTGAGAGTTGAGCTCTGCCGCAGAGCTGCAACAGAGTTTTCAAAACGGAAGCGTAATGCAAAAATTTGTCACGCATTTCCTCTTTAAGCCTGTCAAGAAATCGTGAATAGCACAACAACGCTGCCCTCACTCACCTCGTAAAATTAAGTGGCAGGTGGAGGGATACTGTGAGGTACCAGCTCAAATTTTCTGGGAGGAAAGGGCTTGAGGATCTGTTTGGATCAGCCAATGGCGGTCGCAAATATACTTTTTTTGGAGCTGCTCAACCACTTTTCGAGCTCGCAAACGCTCTACACCAGTATTTTCGCTAATTCAAGTTGGCAGTTCTATGGAATGGTACTCTCAACAATATCCAGTTTTTATGCGCAAGGTTTTGTTGGGGGGAGGTGGGGAGGGCCGTTTCGCACTTCATGTTCATTTTGCATGACAGATCCAACGGTAGTATAGCCCATGAATCAAGGATCTGGAACGTGCCTTCGTTGGTGGGTGTGCTTCCCGTTGGCAAGGGGTGAAGAGGGGGAAGATACATGTGGTGGGGGTGTGAAGCCCACACCGTTCAGAAGGGCGTGCAGGTGGCAACACAGAGCAGCTCTTCTTCAAGAAGAGCCTACCTCCACAGAAAGAGGGGTAGCCTGTGGGGTCCAGCTAGGTTGGGATGGCGCTGGCCCAGAAAGATTGCTCAGTTGTCGCGTGTAGACAAGCACGGGGGCGTCAGAATTAGGGGGCCGTGTGCTCGAGCCTCCACCGCAGCTACTAAGCGGGCCAAGGTCGGCCCAGTCGTTCCAGGGGAAAGGACTCCAGCACGCAAGGCCCCAGGGCAGAAGGAAAAACAGAAATTGGATGGACTGGGCCAGATGAGACGCCAGCTGGCCTTGAAACCTGACCCGGATGGGGTGCAGCGAAAGGCTTATATAGCCGGATGGGGCGCTGTCGGGTGAGGATGGACTGGGCCAGATGAGGCGCCAGCCAGTCCCAACAATTGGCCCGGATGTGGTGCAGTGAATGGCTTCAGAATGAATCCTAGACGAAGGCAGAAGATGAACCAATTTCAGGACCGTTAAAACTCCGCTGTTCGTCACTCTCGGATTCACCCACGCCGGTGCCTAGCCACCCGGGAGGGCGTGGCGCACTCCAACGTCGAAAACCCAAGGAACGCTGCATCGCTCCCACTTGTTCCTCGCCTCCGCTTCGTCACCGAGCCCCCTGCGCAAACACCCTGGCGCCGCATCGCGTCGGCCAGCCCATGAGACGAAGGTGAGCCTCTCCCATCTATTTATCATCTCTTTCTGTTTCTTTTGCCTCGCCCACCAACCGCGTCCCATTCCGAACGCGACTGTTGTAGTCACCCGGAAGCATGAAAATAGAAGACCAACACAGCGAGATTGCGCCTGTTGGAGGCACGTCGGCGAAACGACCCCCCCTCCTTCCTACTTTACCGGCTGTTGGTTCGTACATACAGTTCCAGGCACACCACCGCATAGTTTGCGCCTTGTCGTGTTCGAACTAGTCTCACACGCAAGAGATATAGCTACATACATGACACATACGAGCGAATACGGCTTCCTATTCACGTACGTCCTGACCGCGGGCTTCTCCCTGTCACGTCCTGCCGCTCCCAACTCACCATGCGCCCAAGTGAATGTGGCTATCTCTTCAACCCCCTTGCACGTTGGTTATTTCACAGTCACCGTACATTTTAACCTATTCTAAACGCAAGCCGCCGCTAAAAAACCGCTATGCAATTGTCTATATAATCTGACGTTCTCCATTCCTGCGTTTCGTGCATGCAGGGGTTCGCCAAATACGTAATTCTAGCCAACGCACTGCTCTTGGACGGAGCGTGCTGACCTCAAGAGTAGGAAGGGAACAATTGTCTGACGCCACCGCAACAAGGTGTGAATTTCACGAGAACACAGGTGGCGTTGCAGGTAGTTCACCGGTTCTACCGGGTCAGAAGCTGGTCGACCTCCTTCTCTTCCAGATCTCCCAACGAATCTTGCAGTGTTATAAACCATTTAGAGGGGTCACTGTTCCGGTTCCCGGGTCTGCAGGTGTGACACATTCAAAACCGCGGTTGCTGCAGTAAGGACGCGGTGTCGAGTCCCCTGTTACTCTTCCGGATTATTTGGCTCTGTCACTCTGAAACACTTTGAAGTCCGAGCAAGCAGCACCTTAACAGCGCTCGGAGCCCCGAGCTCGACCGCGTAGTTGGTGCTCTAAACCTGCTCGAATCTGGAAAGGGTGCTCTGGTTGGGTGTGACGCCAATGTCCTCCTGTCCCTCCTCACTATCCATCATCGACGGAGGCGGCGCCTGAACTCCACTCTTGGACTTCGACGCGCGTCGCCATACGACGGAGACAGGAAGGATTTTTTCATATGCCTGCAAGATGACGAGGCCATCTTTGATGCTCATTGTAAGGCTCAGGAATCCACAAAGGACAACTCTAACACAGAACTCCTTGTAGTCCTCGAGCATGCTCACCCCGTCGCGATCGCATCGTCCTTGGTGTACAGGTAAGACTTGTCAGGCTTGTTATAACGGAACGCTACGTGAGCGTTTGGGCAGTCTAAGCCATTCCA
>MU266623.1:0-29588 GCA_021014945.1 Leucogyrophana mollusca | reverse complement strand
AACGAGAAAATGATGTGAGTGGGGTATACACATAGGAAAGCCGAACAGCCGAGAGAGACAGGCACGACATTGAGGAATAGGTGGGTGGGGAAGGGGAGTATGTTGTTTCGGTGACGCTGGGGGCCCATCAAAGAGCAATATCATCCGCCGTTTGGTGATATGTTTGCTCACCGAAAACCACAGGGCGCTGGGTGCGCCGGCCACTGATCGGGACGGGATGCATGCAAACGCATACCCTGATCCAAGGGGTTGGGGATGTAAATTAGCACGTCGAGCTGCCAGTTTACCAGCAAAGCGCACTAGAATTGAGTTTGAGGTTAACATGAGCAGATCGGGCCAACCTCAGCGAGAACGCCCGTACCTCAGAGTCCAAAATCGAAATGGTTTCTGCGACGGCGTCGTCAGCGTGGTCGTCGTCAGCGCCGAAAACAGGCGCACCGTCGCCAAACTGTTAAAATGACACCTGTTAGTACCATTTACCGATGCGGAGGATGTTAAAAACCCTTGGAGAGGGTTCGCCCGACGCCCACAACTTGAGGGGAGTGAAGGTTTGACCCACCTGTTCGTCCGCTCTTCGGATCGGAGATTGCTACCGACAGCCTCCCTGTGTCCGCAACCAGGATCGGACGTGTCCCGAAAATTTGCCTCATTCGTCAGCGCCAGGATCGGACGTGGCAGGATTTTGAGGCAGAATCCGTCCGCGATTCGGATATATGCTCACTAGGGATATGCGGGGGTCCTATACGGTGACGCCAAAACACTTGGTCACTTATCATTATATAGGTATGCTCACATTTCTTCACCAGACAATATCGACTTGCGCACCTATTGTGCCTAGCTTGTTGCAGCTGGCTTTGCCTTATGACTATTGAAAGGTTACGGATCAAAGGAATGACAGTGACTTCGCGGCTCCACTTTCCTCGTCTTATCCATCATGATGCTGATCCATGTCACCAATAGCACCAGTCACAGAGTCTATGATTCTTTAGAGTCCAGAGGACTACTTAAACGTGTCCTCCGGGGTGCACTTTCCTAGCTCTAGCCCGACCAGTTGGCAAGGGTCTGCAGGTAATGCCGTTTCGCTCCAAGGTACGAAAGCTTCGTCTTGACTTCAAAGGTATACTTACTAGTCACCGGGAGGCGCTTCTGCCGGCCCGTTTAGCCTTGCATGGGTCACATCTCAATGATACAGGCACACATCCATAGAGCGCCTTGCCCTACATCGTTTGGGTGTATATACGTCTATGTCCATGAGGCGTCACGCGGATTCATGTCATTCGTTAGAGTCTAGTATGTTGCCAGAACTCACTGCTAGAGATACCGAGCTGACCCATCTGACCAGTACCTTCATACTGTCAGCCCTTCGATGGGGGGCGTGAGGTTTCTAAATCGATCAAGATGACCGTGTAAATTACTTACGCTGGTGTCCCCAAGAAACTCAAATCCAGAAAGCGCTGGGGCTACGATCAGTAGCCCACCTTGCTGCCACTATCGCTGTTTCTGTGTTCTCAGTCGTTATTATCGCACCGCAGAAGTAGGCAAATTCTTTGCGCTTGTCGCTACCTGTAGGTCCACCACTATCGGAAACATTCTCGAACCGGTCCCGCAAGACCCTGGCTCACATGTACTTCGGGTGCAAAACATGGTCCGCTTCTTGTTCGACTGCGACTCTGACGGTTGACGAACATGGCCTTCGTCCTCAAAGTGACGCTGTCCATTCCTCTGTCTTCGGATAAAACATCATCATCAATTTGGCCAAGGTCGGTGGAGAAACACGCCGCAGAATGGCCCGATATTGTGGTGGATGATACCTCAATGAGTTGGATGCTGATCCCTTCCATTCACACGCTTTGGTATTAGCCTAAACAACGGCGTAGCGAGAACAAGCGAGAACAATCTGTGATTGCGGTCGGTCGCTGCCACGAAAATGTTCTGATATGCACAGCCCATGAAACGATCAAATGCTGAGATCACACCAGAGGTACGCCCTCCATTACGGTCTGCCACTCTCTTTCCAAATCATGACTTGGCTCTTCAATCTAGGGTGTTTGTCCTTGAGGGCGATGAGACGCCAGGTTTGATGACGAGTCATGGAATGACAATACTGGCGCCTAGAGGTGTCCTTATATGCGCATCTCTAAACGAATAAATAGCAGCCTCGGATACCTCACAGGGAGGCATCATCATGAGTTACTTCTTCCTAGCCGTCACCACCATTTTTTCTGGGATCGCGGCCATTATTCTCGCTTGTCATTCAGCACGGAAAAGGGCAAATCCGTTGGGATTACCGCTTCCCCCTGGTCCCCGCGGCCTCCCCATTCTCGGAAGCGCTTTCGCTGTTAACCCTACCACACCCTGGCTCACGTATACTGACTGGAGCGCGAAATATGGTCCGTAATCCGTTCATTCAGTCATTCGAACGTTCAGTCGAATATTCCTCGTACTCCCTCAGGGGACATCATCTATACTTCCTCCCTCGGCCAAGATTACATCATTATCAACTCTGTGAAGGTCACGAGAGCCCTCTTGGAGCAGCGCTCGTCGATCTACTCAGATCGTCCACCTCCAACCCTTTACAAACTGTAGGAATATTCTTCCTTCAAATATGCGTCGTGTGCTGAATATCTCATTGGTTCAGCTTCGGAATCGACGTCGGAACCGCACTCTTGGGGTACAGCGACCAATGGAAACTGCACCGCAAGCTGTTCCATTTGACCTTGCGCCCAGAGGCCGCTACGAGGTACAGGGACCTTTATATGCGAAAGGCTCGTGAACTGGTTCTGAACATTATGCACAACCCGAATGGATCCTATGAACAGCTAGAAGTGCATTTATCGAAGTACGCCCACCCTTGTATTGTGAATATTATTGAAAATTCATTCAGCAATGGCCGTTCCAGCTATTCGTCTTCACTCGTCATGGCGGTTACATACGGGTGGGAAGTTTCGCAGGATGCATCGTTGGCGACCCGCCTTCGAAAGCTCACCGATATCTTCACCAAGGAATTGACCGTGGAGCGCGGTGTCTTGTTGGCTGCTTTCCCTCTGCGTGAGTGCATTTGTAGATAGTTTGACTAAGTAACACGAACTCTTGTTCCAGTTAGACATCTTCCCGCATGGTTTCCTGGCATGCACTTCAAGCGGCAAACAGCCTACGGTCGACAGCTCATAACCGAACTTCGAGATATCCCATTCAATTATGTGAAAGAACGCGTGGTACGCTTTTCTTTGCGATCTCAAATGTGACATAAAATCTGCAACAGACACGCCCGCCAGGCTGCGGGCACCAATACTGGTCGCTCAATGGTATCTGACTTCTTCGAGAGCTACGAAGAAGGCGGCATCGACGCCGATTTAGAGGGTGCAATGAAAGATACTGCCTTCTCTGTTTCTATAGGTCAAAAACTTTGCTCGCTCGCTCGCTCCATCACTCACCTCCCGCTATCAGGTGGAGCCGACACAGTATGGCCTCCGATGATTAATACCAATCGGGTACTAATATGCGACCACATATAGACCTCTTTTTCACTGCTCGTGTTCGTCTTAGCGATGGTTCTGTACCCAGAAGTCCAGGACCGAGCACAAGCCGAGATCGATGCTTTCGTAGGCAGCGACCAGCTCCCAGATTTCGGACATCGATCTTCGCTGCCGTACACGGAGGCTCTACTGCTGGAAATCTTGCGTTGGCGTCCCATATCTCCGTTAGGTGGGCATTTTGATGCCCTCAGTATCCTCACAAAAGAGTCTGAAGCAAGCGAAGTGATGCCGCATGCAACGACTGCAAGTGACACTTACGATGGGTATTATATCCCAAAAGGTCGGTCCAACTCACTCCCGTGTCCCTCCGCCTAACCAGACCGGTAACCCATCAGGTGCCATCATGGTACCTAACGTCTGGTGCGTGGCCCGACGAGACTCAGGGGCATTGTATTGTCCTGTCTTGCGTCCGCCTTTTGCTCAACGTTCTTGCATCAAGGAATATGTCTCGCACTCTTTACAATCCTGAAGATGCTGATCGATTTAATCCTGAACGTCATTTGCTGCCGAATGGCCAAGTCTCAACTGATGAACCATTTGCAGACAGCCCTGCCTTCGGGTTTGGACGGAGAGCATGGTGAGCCAAGTCATGGTCCTTCTACTCAACGTCAAAATCTGAACCCTTGATAGCCCTGGCAGGTTCTTCGTTGAAGGATCGATGTGGGCTGCTGTCGTGACGATGCTTGCCACCTTACGCTTCAGCAAAGTATTGGATGCAGACGGGAGGGAAATTGAAGTGAAACCCGAATTCACCACCGGTTTTGTTATGTATGTCACATTGACCATTGTGTTGCTCGATTTTGGGGTTTGACTTTTTTCTGGGTACGATCGCTTCAACGGCAGACACCCTTTACCCTTTCAGTGCAGTGTCACGAGCAGATCTGCTGAGAGGCAGAAGGCAATGCGAGTGAACTCAGAGTCTACCTAGTGATATTCTGGGCGGTGATGTGCTGCTCGGGGGTAACTGCTTAGAACTTGTCATATCATGTACTCATGTATGTTTCGATGGTTGGTTTCTCTGTCCACCTATTACAAGGTTAGGGTTTGTCATCTTGTGTAAATGTACACCCGTCATGAACCGCTCAAACTTAGTTCCAGGCGCATGCTCGCCACCAAGTATGCAAAATATCGCTATGTAGCAAGCTGGAATAGTGATCGACACAATATCTAACTGAGCTTTGCTAGCCCCATCGTCGTCCACTGAATGCCAATCTCCGAACGACGTAGATCGCAATGCCGTAGCAAGGGAAGAAGTTGTTCCAGGGATCTAAGAATCACCCTCCCTGAAGAAATCCACTTCAAGCGGGATAATTGCCCACAATGTTTCGTGCGAGTCAGTAAAAGGTGAAGAAGTTACGTGCCGTGTGGTGGGAAACGAATCATGCGGCCAGACGGTCACTGACAGACGTTTCGGGTTTCTTGAAGACATCAGCTCAAATGGTGGAGGATATCTCGAGTAAGCGCACGATGTGAGATACAAAATATCGTAAACAAGGCACCCGACTAGGTGCATGGTAGAACCGCCAACGATGAGATACGCATGAGGCAGGCTATTGCTGGAGTGTCAAGGTCCTCCGCACCACTTTTCCCGGATGATACGGCCGACGAACAAATCGCGAAAGAGCCATGCCAGAAGCACAATACAACCACCCACCCAATGCCAGACTCTCGAGCAAAGGTAAGACTGATAATTTAACCCCGGGAGGCTGAGTGCTGAGTGCAGATCGAAGGTATGGGGTTCGATGAAGGACGTAAGTTTCCAGGGAGAAGCCGTTGCAAAGAAGAGCCAAGCTGTCGTCCACAAGTGGTGCAGAGGTGTTTCCGGTCCCGGTTGAGAGAGTAGAGGCTTCGCGAAAACCTCTGCCATCGGTCCTCCAAAGAGAGGTGCTCTTTGGCCCACCGTTTGACCAGCGCCATATTTCAGATCATTAACAATCGGGGGTCTCAGGGCTATTTCATAGAAATCATAGCAAGAGAACTTAGAAAACAGATCGACGTCGACACTGAGGTTGAGGAAGAGCCCAGTTCGAAGTGCCACCTCCCAAATCGGTATCTGGTCCGTGCGCGAGCTACGAGGGTATATAAGCAAGGGCACAACCACCTAAACACCTCATACTTACCTTGATGGCACAAGCTCCTTCATGTACCTGGGTTTGTGGGCCGCGGGGACCTTCCATAGCACGGCGACCCTGTCCATACAGAGGGTAATCGCGGTTTGTATGGGCTCCGGCTCATGCACCGTCTCAATATTTTCCTGTCCTGCCACGGCCACTCTGGCTGGGCAGGCCTTCTTTTTTGCCCTTTATCGGTCCTAACCCTAACCCTAATACATTCCCAATAACATTATTATGATATTAAGCGTGAGATTTGGTGCGATAGTGGGCCAGAATAAGCAAATATCCGTCGAAAGGACGGCAAATATTGCAAGGTTTCTCGGGATCGGCACACTCCTTAGTGATACGGATCTAGCACCAAAGGCTCCAACGATGCTCGTCTATGTTGTCGACACTGAACAAGACAAGTCCCAGCTACCGCTGCAAGCCCAGCTATCCGGAATTTGTCGCGCCCTTGGGCCTCGACTACATCTCGCCGGTTGGAGCCTTTTCGTACAGGTACTCGCCGACGAACGGGATGCACACAGGCACTAAATTGTCCTTCAACGGTACGTCCATTTACTACAACTACCCTACGCCGCGTCACCGCCTTTTGCCAGAGGTGTCACGTTAGCACGTCCCTTCCTAACTCCTATTTATCCGTCACTCGCAGACGCCGTTATTCACTCGCCAAATGGGTTCTCCATTCCTCCTATCCTACGCATCTCTTCCACGCTCGAAAGCCCCTTCACGGTGTCTGCCCCACCAATCTTGCAATCAACTTCCGAAATTGGTCGAAATCAATAGGTCACTTGGCGCCGACGTACATTGCCGACTTCGCACGGATGTTCTAGAGAACCAAGAGCTTCCCTCGGACTTCTGTGCTACGCCCGTGGCTTCTCAGCCCCATCATAGGCTTTGTGGCGTTTTTGCGATTCCGACCTTCGCTGGGCGATCCCACTGTACGGGCATTCTCGAGTCGAAGAGATGCAGGCCTTCAGTGATAGCGTTTGACTGCTGTCCATCACTTTCGCATTCGCATTGGCGTTGGCACAATCATAATGCTATCACGCGAAGGACGAAGGGACAGCCCGCGGACGTTATGCTTGATCTGTTTTCTCGACCCAGCGCTAGCACATGCTGCATACTGGGACGCGGATGACCCTTGCTCCGCTCTATCTTCCCCGCATGCCTTATCTAGTGAACGCCCGAAAGAGGTATGTGTGTACCGTTGGCTAAAAGATCACTTCATGTATGTATGTATGGATACGCTGGCGTTTGCCTTATTCACGACGGCATTGTCGTTCTAAAAATGCACCGTTGTCCTAGTTTGTCTCCAGTCAAAGGCAGTCTCCGAAGGCGTATTGCTGCTTCACGTCTCGATCATCCGAATGCGGAACGCATTCCAGCACTGAGGACAGATGAGGACAGCACCAAGGTCATGGGAATGCCAGTGCGGCTGATGGCGGCGACAAGAACAGGACGCCCATCAGTGAGTTCCTTCCTTTTTAGGGTTCCCCCCCTTTAAATTCGTTCTCACTGTGTCTATTTTGATATACGCCAGGTATCATAGGTATGGCGTAACGGCAGAGTCAGCTAAAAACAAATCCATTTTTTGTCTTTATGGATCAACGTCTCGGAAAAACATGAACGGCCACCCGCACCCTCCTCTCGCTAACAGTACGGCCACCGTTTTTGCGCAGTGAAAAACGGCCCATTGTCACTACCCTCCCCCATCACTCCTCGGAGGTGCGTGAGCCTGACTTTGAAACTGTTGATGCTGATGCTGATGCCGATGCCGGTGATGGACCCCCTGCTTGGGATCTGCGCGAACACCAGCCATGCATACTCTTATCCACAGTCCGAGTATGCATGCATAACAGCGCAGATGTCGTAAATAGCACCATGGACCCCCGAATACCCTGATTGTGCAGATGAGCTGGTTCGCTTTCCATTTCGACAGTATTCGAGGCGCCCTTTCCCTCACCTTTCTCTATCGTACATGGAAACCTGGAAGCCGCATCGCCACGGGCCACGCCTATCCTGCCCCTCAGATCCTCCCTCATTGCTTCGATAGTAGTTGGGATCGCCGCGAGATACAGCCAAGGCCGAAGCACAGCACACTGGGCCTCCATCGCTTCATAGAACAGCTCGAAGGAACCGCGATGGCACCGACCTCAAACTCATCCGTCGTTGTAGACCATGGGCGGCTGCGATGCTGGTCGTCGGTGACCGGAGAAAGGGATATGTATATTTGTCCTCGCAATATCATCATGTGCGGCTGCGTCAGAGGATTATGGGACACAACGTAAGGAAACGACTATCAGGCCTGGTCACAGTGATATTCCCGATACACGGCGACTATGAGTATTAAAAATCGACGTTTGTAGAATTCTGCTGTCTGTATGTATATCAAGGGCCCCGAACGGGCCGCTGCCTGCAGAGTCATAGGTACATACGCAGGCTAGGAAATTCCTCCGCCGCCGGGCGCTTGTCGCGTATCTGAGATGCGGCCCCATTCCAGAAACACCCATAGGGATACCTTTCCCTGGCGTGATGGGATCGTGACCTCCTGTGGCAGGGGTGTTGTGATCTCCTGTGGGGAGCGCTATCACCTGTGGATGGGGAGCATGACCACCTGTGGATGGGGAGCATGACCACCTGTGGAGGGAGAGCATGACCGCCGTGGAGGGAACGCCGTGCGCTCCTGTGGAGACGAGCACCATGACTCGTGGAATAGCCCGCAGAGGGAGTGAGATCAAGAGAGCCACGCTGATCGAGGCGACCTTCCACAACAGGCACAGTACGCCAGAAAGCGTATAGGCAAATCCGTCGCGGGAAGGCATCAGTCGCATCAGATAAGCAGCGTGGGTCCCCGCGAATTCAGCGCCGCCCAAATGGGCGAGCGTGAGTAACCCACGTCGGATCTCTGGTATGCGTGGGTACGGGGCCAGTGTCCGTCCTCGCATTTGAGCTGGGGGCGGATATTGTTTGTTTTTAGGGCGGGTTGTTCTGTTTTAGGCGGGATGGGAGGGGGGAGGCAAAGGCAGAGGCGACGGAAATAAGCGTGGCCCGGGGATGGGTGGTGTAAATAACATGCGCACGCGCATCGGATAGGCCCTGAATTATCGAGTTCATTCGGACTTGGGCGTGCGGGGAATCTGGGCACATACGCATGCATACATGTTCATGCGCCCCGACGTAAACGTACGCGTGATATCTAGGGTAAGCGTTAATTGTCATAGCCTGGATATTGGGGGGAGGGGGTTTCATTTCGGAAAGATGGAGTGCGACCCTGTTGGACTGGGACGGGGGGTCGCGATGATGTACTATCAGATTTATTCAGCCGCAGACTCGCCATCGCTAGCAGCGAGAGTGAGCGTTGGGGAATGCACACTGGTCCAAGTACCAGGTCGTCGAAAGCGTACGCAATTTCCCCAACCAGGCGGCTAACATAGTCACCCTTGCTCTGTTTATTCATAGAAAGACAAGTCAATCAGACGCGGCTTCCAGAACTCGCGTTGGTACCTACACGCGCTCTTCATTTCGCTCTCGATGATGAAAAAAAAGGGGGGCGCTCCCACGGTGCACGCACCCAGCCCGGCGATCGCACCCACTCGCCCGCGTCCCCACCCGCCTCGCCCGCAGCCGAGTCCGTCTCGCCAGCGCCCGCATCAAAGCTCGCCGGCACCCGCATCATCGCGATCAGGCCACGAGAGTGCGTGCGTGTGCCGGGGTTCCAAGTATAGCCCGCATCTATCTGGATCGAAGCGGGCTAATAGTATTATTAGCGAATCAATCAGCGAAACAGCTGAAGCGTGGATATGCGATGGGGATTCGGCATCCAGTGTTCCGTCGCGGGCACGGTGCGGTACCTCGTTTCTGGGTCCGCGGCAAAGTGTGGGAGGCGTGAGTGGTATGTGGGATGGGATGGATGGGATGGGATGCGGTGGGTTGGTTTTGGATGGGATGGGATAGGATAGGATAGGATAGGACAAGATGGGGACATGTCGGTTTGATGGAATGGGGTGTCGATGGTGTTATTCTATGGAATGGGACGGGGTCGTCGTGTTTTAATGTGATCACGATCTGGCGCGGTAGAGGGCACGGGGACGTACATCTAGATCCAGAACCAGCCATCCCGCTGCACGCATCGCATACTGCCCTCGACTGAGGCGATAACGCAGCGCGCCGGGGTGCAAGATACGCAGAAGTCTAGAAAAGCGATAAGTAAGTAGGTAAGTAAGTAATTAAGCAGACAGGCAGGCAATACTAATAGTAATATCCTGGAAATGAACACGCGCAGGGGGACGTTGCGCACATTTCCGGTGATAAACCTGGACCGCATCACACGTCATGATATCCTCGGAGCGAGGGCCATCACCACCAGCCCAAGCCCAGTGTTGGGAAAGTGGGCACGGGGACAGCCGAGAGCCTATGGGACCAACTGATGCTCGGGGCTGAGTTTCGTTTTGGCGAGTTGTGGACTTGTTGGTGGGGGAATGCCTGACGAGTCTGTGGACATCGACAAGTGAGCATTGGTGCTGATATTATTGATGTGATAGTGGTGTTCGGAACCTGGGGAGTCGTGCCTCGCTAGCGATCGCGAACACCGACGAGTCATCATCACGTCAACTTCTTCGATTCTCCGCGTACGCCACGCGTGAGATTAAGAACTCGAAACCCGCAATGACAATGATAACGACAACGTCCCGGGGGGCGTGATGTTATAGTTTGAACTCGAGGGTGACGACGACGACATCCCAGCCTTCCGATCCTATCTCAAAATATACCCTTGCTTTAACGAAAATAGGCCATGGAACGGGGAAGGGGCGCCTAGAAGTGATGGAGAGAGCGAAGCGAGGGAGAACGTATAGTTCAGCCTAGGAAGCGATCGAGCAAGAATGGTAGCCTCAGAAGCGATACGTACATTTGATAGGGGCAGGCTAAAAGGCGACAGCCGGCAGGGTCAGCTGCGTGGTGCCTATCAGATAGTGATGATCGCTGACGCCACGACGACGGGGCTCGAAAGTGCAGAAGAGAAGAGCGGGTGGCGGTCGTGGGGTGTGCGTTGAGGCTGGAGGTTTGGTGCTACTGCTGAGTAAGCTGCGATACGGAGGTGCAGGTGGGAGAGAAGACGCGCACGATAAGTCTGGAGTCTGCTACGATATCCTCGGATTGACGAGCGCTGTGTGACCGGATAGAGCCGCGAGGAAGGAGAGCTTATTGGAAGAGCTTA
Organism: Leucogyrophana mollusca; assembly: GCA_021014945.1. Taxonomy (NCBI): domain Eukaryota; kingdom Fungi; phylum Basidiomycota; class Agaricomycetes; order Boletales; genus Leucogyrophana; species Leucogyrophana mollusca. Next base: position 18,720 of record MU266623.1, on the reverse strand, counting down.
TTGCGGACCCGTCACCCTCACGGGCAACTTTCCAGAGTGTTGGCTGCGGAAGACCGGAGTAAGTATATATTGAATCGAAGTGTTGACGGTCAATGATCGATCGCAGTGTTGGTCGATAGAAGATCACGGTGTTGGTCGATAGAAGATCAATCGTCACAGTACGAGTGGCGTCAGATAGAAGGTGGAAGGCGATCTATCTATTGGCGGATAGTAGATCGGAGTACCGCTGGACAGTCGTACACAAGAGCGCCGGTGGACAGATCCAGTATGCAGATCAGGGGCAGCACTAGACGCCCCCGGGGACGACACTGGGCCTTCGAAGTCAGCCGGATTCTGGACGCGGAAGCGCGCAGCAGCAGGTAGCAGGCAGAAATCTGGAAGTCCCCGAATGGCGTCTCCTCGGACGCGGCCCCGGGTGGAAGAAGGGAACTCGAGTATCCCTATCCCGTTCCAGGGGCTCGTGCAGCGCGCGTCCAATTCCGGGAAGACCTTCATCTATATATCCCTCCCTCGTGCCCAGCTTTCCAGAACGCAGGTGGGTAAACGGGTGGGTGGAGATCTAGAAAGAAACAAGACGCGTTGTTGATCGGGGCTAGGAGGCACGTGTTGGGTGTTGGACTGGACTTACCATCGGTCGGGGACTCGCAACCCCAGTCTGCAGCCCTCGAAGTGGACTTGGTGGTGTCGAGTCAGCGAAAACGTCCGAGGCACACCGAAGACGCGCCTACGCGTGTTCCAAGTGACCTCGGCGATCGTGATGATAGTGATATGATGTGGCGTGATCGCGTGGACCTGAGGGCGACGACAAAGACATCATTATGTGTTCGTTCTCAAAATATGCACCTGTGCCTAGTAAATATACCTACTGCCGAGGATTCAGCCAAAACCAAAACCAAAACCAAAACCATAATGGCACTTCGGATAGAGGTGGGTGCCCGGGTATACGATTGACAGAGGAAGGCGCGAACTTCCGACCATGAACGAAACCACGCTGATCTTACAGCGATACGTGCCTTGGAAGTCAGGTAGCCACCCGTGGTAGTCATATACTCAACACGAAGGTCGTTGATAGGACTGCCTATTCATGACGTGATCAACTTGTGCGTGGTTCGGCGCCGGGCAAGGCTACGCACCTTTGGATCCCCCGGGACCGTGCCGTACGTCTTCTCGCGATGTCCTTCGTGGAAGGCGCGGTAGACAAGTAATCAGGAAGGACACCCAGCGGATAGGTACCTTGTACTGGGGCACATCCGAGGCAGCAGAGGACTGTAGCTGTAGCAGGAGGGAGGTAGCGTACGCGCTGGCGCACCGTACCTGCGTGACGTGGAGATGGGGGTTGTGAGGTAGATTGGGGGTGGGTGGTGGTGGGGGTGCCCGGGTATATGATTGACAGCAGAAGGCGCGAACTTCGAAGTCATTCAGATAACACGATAACATTCGACCATGAACGAAACCACGCTGATCTGATAGACGATACGTGCCTGGGGGTCAGTGGTAGTCATATTCACACAAAGGCCGTCGATTGGTCTGCCTATTCACGAGGTTATCAACCTATGCATCCTTTGGCGCCGGGCGAGGCTACGCACCTCCGGATCCGCGCCGTGCGTTATAGTCTTCTCGCGACGTCCTTCGCTTCTACAAGGCGCAGCGAATAAGGATAAGTAATCAGGATGGACGTCCAGCGATCTGGAAAGCGTGTGTGTGTGGGTGGCTGCCGGGCGTGCGCCGGGTCCGCGGCAGGCTGGAGTTCGGTCTGGGGGAAGTTGTGGAGTGGGTGGTGGAGGCATACCTATTCCCCGGGGCGCGTTCGGACTCGGGGGTGGCGCTCCATGTGACGTGTTGATGCTGCTGCTGCTGCGAGGGGGGAGACATTATCAATGTTGATAGCAACGACCTCGGCGGGGCACCGCTTAGGTTCCGAGTCTGCCTCATCATCACACGTTGCACCCACAAAGGTGTCACAAGCGAGATTACAGTGTTATCGTTACCCTGTACTGGGGCACATCCGAGGCGGTAGAGTACGTAGCTGTAGCAGGAGGGGGGTAGTGTACCGTAGCCGATGACGCGGAGGTGGGAGTTGTGGGATGGGTGAGGAGGGGGGGGACGGAGAGGGGATTTAGTGCTACTGCTATGACGTGCGCAACGCAAGCGCGATGCAGGTACATGTGAGCGAGTCCTGTCGGCGGGATCAGAGTGTGAAGCAGCGCGACCGAGTGTGGGGAGGGTAGGGGAAGGAAAGTTTATGGAGGAAAGTCTAGGAAAGACGTACATTCCAGAATATCTCCGATATGCACGCATCGCAGTCTTCCCAGTGGGACGCCATCTCCGCGCTGCAGCATCCATATCACACATCAGCCCAGCCCAAAGTGTTTCCGTTTCCGAGCCGCAGGGAACCACAAGCCCCGCGCAGAAAACGAGAACGAGAAGGGAAGAGACTCACCGCCCGCCCTGCCCGCGGTTCTCGCTGATCTGCACCAGCACGACGTACTTGCTGCCCATACCACCCACGTCAGTTCTCCCAGCCCATCCCAGCTTAACTGAGTGTGAAAGGGGAGGGGGGACTCACAAATCCCGTGGCTGAATCTCCAGCATGCGCTCCTTGATGCGCGCGCTGATCTCGCGCATCCAGGCCTTGACCTGGTCGCGGTCCTGCGGGGCGGGCCACGCGGCGTGGTGGAGCGTCGTCGGGAGGAGCTTCTTGATGTACGCGCGGAGGAGCTCGGGGTCGAAGGTCGGCGGCATCGTCACAAGTTAGAGTGTAAGTAAGTATTGGCGTGGTCTGAGTTAATAGATGTATTTATTTATTTATTTACTTATTTACTTACCCACCACGTGTATGTACATCCCTTACCTACTTACATAATAGCATTTGCTTCCGAGCATACCACGACGAACTTGACGGCGCCTGCGAGTACCACTGACACTACCACACGAGCGCAGGATGTCCTCCATATCCTTCCCGAGCGAGCTGCACGAGCACGAGCACACGCCATTCTACGCACCCCCCGCCTTCGACGGCTCCGCGCCCGCGTCCGGCTTCCAGATGAACCCGCTCTCGGCGCACCCGCCGCGCACGCCGCGCCCGTCGACGTTTGGCGGTGGTGGCGGGGGTGGGATGGGGATGGGGAGTATGAGCATTAGCGTGTATGACCACGAGGATGGGGAGGACGAGAAGGGGCGGACGAAGGGGAAGGGGAGGGGGAGGGAGAAGGACGGCGAGGGTGGGGAAGGGGAAGAGGACGGGGGGGTGAGCGACGAGAGCGAGGAGGAGCTGGACGAGGAGAACGAGCGCGTGCGTGCGGTGGAGCGGGGTGTGCGGGCGCACGACGTGTGGCGCGAGATGCTCGTCACGAGTAATGGCCGCGACAAGGCCTTTGTGAGTCCCCGTCACCAATTGCACTTGGTCCACATTTCAATGTTAAACGCTAAACGCCCCACAGAAACTGATGCAGTACTCCATCCGCGTGTACCTCCTGTTCCACAGCAAGCTCCTCCGCGGGGGCAAGTCACCCTTCGAGCAGGAGCTCGTGCGCCGCCTCACGGCTGCGCGCAGCGGGTTCTCGTTTACCAGGTGCGTGGCACTGTTTAAACTTTCTACTTCGCCGCCGTGTTGTGCCAGCGCTGACTCCCCACCCCACTCCTCGTGCTAACTCTACATTGCGCCCCACCCGCACCGCAGAAAAATGCTAATCCTATTCAACTGGCTCACCCCACTCTCCCAAATAACCGCCCAGCAAGCCGTGCCCTTCTCCTCCTCGCCCTCCTCCCTCGTCGCACACACCCTCCCCTCCGCCCTCCCCACCCTCCCCTTCCCCCCTACCCCTACCCCCGCCCTCAAACCCACCCCCACCCCCCTCCTCTCACACCCCTTCCTCCTCGCGCTCCTCCGCGCCCCGCCGCCCGTCCTCCTCGACCTCGCCTCGGGGCTCTCCGACGACCTCCACACGCTGAGCAAGCTCGGCCTCATCGGGCGCCGTGCGGGCGAGCGCGCGGGGCGCGTGGCGGACTGGTGTTGGTTCTTTGGGACGCTTGTTGGGCTGGTGGAGAACGGGGTGGAGATGGGCGTTGTGGGGGGGTTGGTAAGGGAAGGTGCGTTGTGTTTTTGTTTGTGGTTGTGGTTGTTCGTTTTGGCTCCGCCCGTGTGCATGATCCCTCGTACCCCTTGCTCCCTTGCTCCCTTGCTCCCTTGCCCCTTTGTTCCCTCGTTCCTATACCCGTGCCCCTGTCCTCGTACCCAAGCTAACCCCCCTCCCACCCAGTCGAATCCCGCGCATACACCGAGTCCCTCGCCGGCGCCACGCAGAAGTCGCGCCCGCGCGCCTCCGCGCAGGACGAGAAGGAGCTGCAGCGGCTGAGAAGGAAGAGCTACTGGCTGCAGGTCGGGCGCGCGAAGTTGGTTGCGGATTTGGTGTTTGTTGGTGCGTCTTCCTCTCCTTCTTTCGTCTTGTTCGCCTTCTTCGTTCCGCCACTCTCCCTACCCCACCCCACCGCACCCGTTTAGCCACCCCTTGTATCCCCACCCCTCCTTGTATCCCTTACCCCTCGTATTCCTCCCCACGCCACCGCACGCACGCATGCTAACCGCCCCCTCCCCTGCAGTGTACGACCTCCTGCGGATCAAGCGCTGGTCGGAGAGCGTGCATTCGTTCGCGGGGCTGGTTTCCGGTGTGCTTAGGTGGGTAGTCTGTTTTAGTGGTCTCGTGTTTTCGTGTTTCGTGCACTTTTTTGGTCTCCCCCCACATACACACCCCTGTGTTTGCGGGGGTGTTCGGGGTCGGTGTTTGGTGTTTGTGTGCTGTGTAAATGAAGGAGAAGGAAGAAGGAAGAAGGAAAGTAAGACACGACGCTGACCTGCTCTCACCCACAGCGCCGCGAAGCTCTTTGACAAGCACAAGACTGCGCTGGTGAAGGGGCTTGTGGGCGGGGGTGTTTGAGATTTGATCGCTGGTGGTGCCCGAAATTTGATCGCGGTGGTGTGGTGCGGGTTGAGTTTGGTTTGTGGTCTTCGTGCTGGGTGGAGTACAGTATCTATCGAGCTGCATATTTTCATCTTTGATTTCGGTCTTGCTACCAGTTATATATTTTACCCAGACTTGTCTGTCTGCTCATTACGTTACATCCCGCCTGTGCACCCCATCCACCCCCACTTCCGTCCCACCCCCATCCTGCTGTCAATGTGTCTGATCATTCGCTCACCCCACACTGACCGGTCCCCTGCTCTCTTTGTTTGTTGCTTCGCGTAGCGTATATATATAGATCTACTACTTACTGGTTACCTCTTGCTTCTGTGTTTCTTGCGTTTTGGATATTGGGTGTTAGGTGCTGGGTTTCGGATGAAAATGTGCATAACCGTCGTGTGTTGATGCATGATGATTGGTTGGTGCACCGAACGTGAAGGTGCATGTGAACATTAAAATAACGCCTGGGCCCGAATCCCAGCTACTGTACATCGTCTACCGCCTATCGCCTATCGTCACCAGAATCGCCACCACGAACCCGCCTCCGCCTTTGCCTTCCCTGACTCGGGTGCGCCCGCCCGAGCAGCAGTGAGCGCGTCGACCTCCGCCTCGAGGACGCGTAGCTGCGCGCGGGCGTCGTCGAGGGCTTTTTCGTGTGCGAGGCGGGTCTGGACGAGGTGGAGGGCCTGTGGGTGGGGTGGGGTTAGCGGGCGTGAATGGTGAGGGGAAGGGAGTGGTGGTCAGAGGGAGTAAATGGGCGGTGCACGGGATTGAAATCGAAGTAGAGTAGAGTACACCGAAAACACAGTAGAGTGCACCGAAATCAAAGTAGAGCAACCGAAAACAAAGTAGAGTGCACCGAAGACACAGATCGAAACACGAACAAAGGGACGGACGAACCATGTAGACAGCAGACCCAAGGAGGGCGACGGGGATCATAGCGGGGAGCATCGAGGCGTACCATTCTGCGTGGCCGGAGCGGGGCTTTTGGGGTGGGGTGGTGTATGTGCGTGCATGGTGCGGATGTATCCTGGGCCTGGGATGTGGGCGGAGGTGGAGGGAGAGGCGCACGCGGGGGAGTGCAGACGACATGGCAGGGTGGGATGAGTGTGGAGCTGGCAAGAGAGTTGCCGAGTCGGGACAGGTCGATCAAAAAAGTCGGTGTTGTCCCGCCCGGATGTGCCTTTTATCTACCAATATGTGATTAAGGAGTTCTCTCCTCAAGTGCTAGTGCTCTCCCTCCTCCTTCTCCAACTATCAAGTTATCAACGCAGTCTGCGGTTGTGGCAAACGTTGGTGAATCTCCCTCGTGCGAAATCTCGGTTATCTCTGTGAATACTAATTAGCCGATAACCCACCCATAGCTGTCCAATCTCAAATCATCCGCCCTCATCTTTTTATAATTTTCGTCGCTCTTTCCTTTCTGTCTCCTTGTCTCTCCTTCAACCTCTCTTTCTCTCCCTACTAGGATGCCGCGGCTCGACATGGACGAGAAGCTCGATCCCGTACCGCTCACCGCCCTTCCCGCGTCTCCCTCCGCGTCCTCCTCCTCGTCCCTTTCCTCGTCCCACGCAGCGCACCCGCACCCGCCGCGCCGCTACACCCGCCCGCGCGGCCTCCGCATATGGAACCTCTTCAAGCGCTGGCTCCCCATCCTCCTCTACGCTGCCACCTCCCTCGGCTTCGTCCTCGCCATCGCATTCTGGAAGGAGCAGGTATTCGACGGTGAGTCGCTTCAAATCCCACTCACTCCATTGGCTCACACGTGTACACGCACAGGCCTCGACCGGCTGTCGCACTGGCTGCGCAAGGACGAGTACTTTGGCTATGCGGTTCTCTTCTGCCTCATATTTCTCACCACAATCCGTACGTCCCTACCCAAAAATAGACGCATCCTGTTCCCCTGACTGCGCATTCGCATTAATCATTAATCCTTCCTATCCTGCCCACTATCTCCTCGGCGTGCAGCCCCCCTCCCGCTCTACTCCACCCTCATAACCCTCTCCGGGTACACCTACGGCCCCACCACCGGCTTCCTCATCTCCTACCCCGCCGCCCTCTCCGGCGGCACCCTCGTCTACCTCGTCTCCCTCTCCCCCCTCCTCCGGCCCCCCATCACGCGCTTCCTCGCCTCGCACCGCCACCTCTCCCGCGCCGTGCGCGCCGTCAGCCGCCGCCCGGGGCTCCTCTTCCTCGTGCGCCTCGCGCCGTACCCGTACAACGTGCTGAACGTGCTCCTCGCGGGCGCGGAGGGGCTCAGCGTGCGCACGTATGTCGGCGCGACGGCGTTGTCGCTGGGCAAGGTGATTGTGCATACGAGTATTGGCGCGGGGGTACGGTCGTTCGCTGCGAAGGGGGGGAAGAGCGCGGACGGGGAGGGGGAGGAGGAAGAGGAGTGGTGGAGCAAGGCGTGGACGGCGGTGGGGATTATGCTGTGCATCGCGATTTTGGTGTACCTCAGCGTCGTCGCGCGGCGGGCCGTGGACGACGAGCTCGGGGACGAGGCGGGTGGGGGTGTGGGTGTGGGTGGGAGGAGGGGCGGGGACGAGGAGCGGGTTGCGTTCCTGGGTGGGGAGAGCGGCGAGGAGGGGGAAGAGCTGGAGGAGGTGGGGATGGCGGAGGCGCAGGTTGGTGTGCAGTCGGGGTTGGTGTCTGTTTGAGGCGGGTCCGTAAACGCCCTCGCACCTTGCATTCACCTGCGCCCGCCCTTGCACTCACCCGCACTCACCCACACCCGCCTCCGCACTCCACCTGCACTCATCTCCTCGCCCCACCTCACCCCCTACCCCCCCGCACCACCCGGCCCTTGTACAAAATAATACCAATACCTACGGACTCTCGCTATCTCTATCCCTAAACCCAGCACCCAGCGTAGTAAGTAGTTAAAAGACGCGGAGCAGACGGACGGACTCGTGTATGTACGAAGAACAGATGTGTACATTAACAATATAGTCAGACGTTGCGTTGTCGATTCAGATGCGGGGTGTTGGATTCGGCGCTTTCGCTTGGGTCCTTACTATCAGGTGGGTGGACGAGATCGGAGACATGGACCGTGGATCCGGACTCGACTTGCCGCTTTCAAATTCAATCGAGGATACAACCGCTCACCTACGCCCACGACGGTGCAGTTTGTTCGAGCACGAGTGCCGAGTTTGTGAGTGACTCTAGGTCTATGAGCGGGTGACTAGATGACGAGCGGGCCGGCGTCCACTGGCATCACGCACTTTGCAATTGCCTGACTGTTATGGTTATGAATTATACAGCGGCACCACACACTGCGATCGACCTACTCATCTGCACACACCCCGCAGCTCACGAACCACGGACCACGATCTCGTGACGCCCGAAGGCCGAACACCGAACGTACCCGCCCGTGCTCGGTTACGGTACGGCCCTCTCAACCTCGGTGCGGGCCGCCTCCAAGCCTTCCATGACTTATCCGCGCCTGTCCCCCTAGTGTCGGCTGTGCTCCATCTCGCCGTACCACTAGTCTCAGGTCGACTATCCGAGCACTAGTGTTTTCGTCTACTCCCACTCCCCGCGCTTTCCCCCCATCTCTTCCCACCCGCTCACAAGGGCGTCCAAGTGTTTATCCCTGTCAGATCACCGCAGATATGCATTACTACGATAACATACCCCCGCAGACTGGGGGTGCGTGCCAAACGCCCAGACGCTCAAACGCTCAAACGCTCAAACGATTGGAAATGGGGGCGACGATCTGCGTCCGCGTTGGGCGTAGGTACTGATAGGTCAGGATAGTCTCCACCTTTGGGGTTGGGGTTCTGACTCTGCGGGCTGCAGCTCGAGGGCTTTCTGGCGATTAGGCCTCTTTCTGGCTAACAAGGCCCTCTCTGGCTATTAGGGCTCGGCAGTGTCCTCATCCTCTACGCTACTGGCTGACTCGGCGGTGCAAACCATCGCTAGCCTGCGCCGCGTCTCGACTCCATCCTCGCGTCCGTCGACATCCCGTCTACCAGTGTCTCGCGCGCTGACCAGGACACCCTGCCCAGCGGCCTCTAATGATGCACACCATTTCCCACCCACCCGCTCACAAGTGCCCATCCCCCGCCAGGTTCAGGTTCAGGCCACCGCAGACACGCATCACCGCGATACACCTATCCATGTCCATATCCATATCCATACCCATACCCCCGCAGACTGGTGGGGCAACGCAAACGCTCAAACACCCCACGATTGGAAATGGGGGCGACGATCTGCGTCCGCGTTGGGCGTTGTTGGTGCTGATAGGATAAGATAGCCTCGCCGTTGGGCTTTGGGTTTTAGGTTTTGACTCTGCAGGCTGCAGCTAGAGGGCTCTGGTGATTAGGGCTGTCCTCGTCCTCTACAGCCGCTAGCCGGCCCGGTAGTATCTGTCTGTTCTATCCCCTCCCCCTTGTCGTTGGACGTACGTACACTCCCGAGGTTGCGCGGAATACACTCCCCGAGCCCGCGCGTACACTCCCCGAGCCCATGCGTACACTCCCCACCCGGGGCCCTCGCGTACTCCTGAAGGACGCGGGGGCACGGTCCGTTTTGGGCTTTGAGCGGCCGGTAGTCCAGACTGTTCGTCACACTCGCTCTCGACCCCCCGTTCACGCACTCGCTGGACTCGGGTCGTCAGTGTGCACATACGGCGACGTGTATCACTGATGACACCGCCGTGCCAGTCCTGACGGTCCCCATGCACATCCTCGGCTCAAGCGCTCATACCCCGTTCCACTCCCCGCAGTGCACTCCTGGCCCCCCGCGCGAATCCTCCCTCTCCCTCCAGCTCCACCTGCGTGAACACGTCCCCACTCCCAGATCCTTCCGGCGCCCCACCCCTCGCAAAAATGGCTCGCGCTGCGCTTATCAGATTACGCTCACCACCCATCACCTGCGGTGCTTGTGTGCTCGCGCTGATCTGCGGCCGCAGGCTCCACGTCCTTGGCTCCGCATCACGAGTCTTGACGTTCTGACTTCTGACTCGCGACACCATCTGTCGCCTCCAGGTTTCCTTCTCTTCCGAGAGTCAACCACGCTCCTCCCCTCCTCTCGCGTGCACACCGCCCCCTAAGCCCCCCCCTCCAACAACTCGACGTGACACCACAATCCGTGACGTCACCCAGTCCCAGTCCCCGCGTCACGTCACACATCAATAAACGAAACGAAATAACTCCGTCCATTGCCAATTGGCAGCAGCCCATGCATGATCACGATCACGAAAATTGAAAAAACGCACCCACCCGCAATTTTTATCATAGCATAATATTTACCCGAGCCTAAGTAATTTACGTCACATGGACTCCGATCAGAATTCTGATGCTCGGTCGGTCGATCAAGATCGGGTCCCGATATGGGGGGCTGGATTGGGACGGGGTGGCTGCGTGGAGGGGGGGGCTGGATATGGGAGGCGTGTGTGGCTGGATGTGGAGTGCGGAGGCCGCGTCGCGTTTATCAGGGTACATATGGAGCGTTTATATTATCACAGGCTGCGTCTGTTACTTGGCTGTCTCATTTATCGTAGGCAGGGAGCTCGAGGTTACCGTAGACTGGGCAGTGGGACGGGGGGTTACCGTGGCCGGGTGGGTTGCTGTATATCATATATCACAGGATTACAGTGGATCACAGGGGATTGCCGTTTAGCACAGGGGACAGTTTATTGCAGGGGATTACCGTTTGCCACAGGGGATTACCGTTTATCACAGGGGATTACCATTTGTCTGGGAGATTGGGATATTGAGATTGGCTGTTGACATCGGCGAGGGGAGGATAACGCCGATGGCCGATGGCGATACTGATCGTGTTTCGCATGTCCATATCATTGTGTGGACAAGGCATGCGGCTCACAAGGGACGGGACAACGCACAATCCCAAGGAGGGACACACATCCTCACCAGGACAACACACATCGCTCACCAGGACAACACACACACACTACTCACAAGGACAACGCACAACGAGCCAAATCCAGACCAATGCATGCATGAATTGATTGCAACCAAGAGGTGAAAAAAAAGCGCGAGACCTGTAAGTAAAGCGAAGGGATTGAGATGGCGAATGGACATTGAATGAATACGCGCGGGATATCAATGATGAATGAGGGTAACGGTGTACGGGGTAACCGTATGCACACGGGGTATGGGTGGGGGGTGGGTCGTTGGTTGGTTGATATTGGTAAACTACAGATGTAGAGGAGAGCAGCGGAAGGTATACACGGCAGAAATGGGCGTGATGAATGGAGTGAACGAGAGCAAGAGAGCAGAGGCAGGCAGGCACGGCGTCGTGGACATGAATGAGAATGAGTGATTCCAATTCCCGAGGGAAGAAGGGCAAGCAATAGTCCAAAGATGAATGAAGACAAGTATGTGTGGGTGGATAAAAGCCGACGGCGTCGAGAGACAGAGACAGAGACAGACAGAGGAAAGCCGAGAGAGAGAGACGAGGATGGATATCATATACACGCGTCCTCCCCCGCCGAGCGTCTACAATTCGCCCGTCTTGGTATAATGCGGCGGGAGGTGCTCGTTCATCTGCACAAAGCCAAAGTCCGGCGAGACTATATAGGTTGGGAAAGAAAATCATTTCAAGACTGGTGGTCAGCATAGAGTCGATCAAGGGTCGCGTAAGCCATCGGGGGCGCGCCATCGTGGTGGAAAGCGGGGATACTCACAGCGACTAATGTCCGTCTCCCCCCCGGCGCCATAGCCGTCCCCAAGCGGCGGCGTGTTCGCCTGCGACGACGACGTGTGCGAGGCAGCGCTGATGGACGACGCGCTTGTCGACGGGCGCGCGGACTGGTTGTGGTGATGGTGGTGCCCCCACCCGTTGTTGTTCCGCGCGTCCATCGAGTCGATGGACGCGGTGCTGCCGACCGCGCCTGGCACCGCGGAGTAGGCGAACTCGGCCTGCGAGGAGGCGAAGCCGTACGGGTCGACGGAGGGCAGCTGGATCATGCTGCGCACGCGCGGCATCCCGCCGTCTTGCGCGTCGGAGGGCTGTGGCGACGTGGAGGGGCGGTCGTGGTGGTCGTACGGGGAGGGGTACGGGCTCATGGCTTGGCTATGGCGCCGCGGGCGGCGGATGCTCAGCGAGCTCGGGGCGTACTTGTTGGATGACGGGGGGCGGGAGAGCGAGGGGGAGATGGGGCGGTGGTGGCTTGACCCTGGGCGGGAGTACTCGCCGTGTGTCTGCGGGTGGTAGCTGTGGTGCTGCTGCGAGGGCGAGTCCTCGTACGGCAGGGACGACACGGACGAGATCGAGTACCCAGTTGTCGGGCGGCTGTCGGGCGAGAGCGAGGGCGGGCTGTGGTCGCTGTGCATCGGGACAGCAGAGTACGACGATGACGTGTACGAGGTGTTGATGGTGGGCGTCGGGCGCGCGCTGTACCCGTTACCGTTGCTACTCGGCGGGTTGAGCAGCGAGGAGAGGCTCCCGGAGTGGCTCGATGAGGAGCTGTTGCTCACGGGAGAGAACTGCCAGTTCTGCTCCGTGTAGGGATACTGGGAGGACGGGACGACCATATCCCGGTGCTGCTGCGACTGGTGACCGTACCCGCTCCCGGGACCCATCGCGCTGAACTGAGCCGTAGGGGACTCTTCAGTGGGGGTGATGGGGTGCAGAGTCTGCGAGTGGTGATGGTTGTACATGCTATGGTGGTGCGAGAGCGTCGGGGGCTCAGAGGGGACAGTCAACGGAGGAAGAGCAGAGCGTGGGTAGGAGGTCCCCCAGCCCGCAGCACCACCTTGGCTGAGGGGCGTGAACGAGCCCGGCGCGGAGAACCCACGCGCACGACCGTTGGCGATGCCGCTCTTGCCGATCGAGGACGGGACGGTGAGCGGCACGGGGCCCATGCCGATCGCTGAGCGTGGCGGGGGTATCGAGGGCTGTTCTTGGGCATCGCGCTTTCTTGGTTTGGGGAGACGCGGAGGGACGCGGCGTTTGAAATTGGCCACTACTTCGGGGGCGGAGTGACGGTTGAGGGTGGGGTGTGCTATGCGGGACCGGAAGACAAGGTTAGTATGGGTATGGAGTATGGGGTAGTGACGCGGACTTACACCATGTGCTTGCATCCGGGTCGTCTATAGCAGGATCCACATTGCGCAAGTTTACCTTGCGCATAAAACCATAGATCTAGAGTTTTTGTGATATATTATGATTGTGGCGGAGGTAGAGAAGAAAAGAAGCACATACGTTTAGTTGTCGAGAGAAGCTCGCGAATCGGGATTGCCGGTAGATACTTGGGAGGACATGGAGTGCAAGCTGCTCCGGCCGCTCAACAATGATGTGTTCGCCGGCAGGGTCCCATCGTATCATATGATGATTTTCTGGGCGCTCAAGGAGACTATCGTACGACGCGTCAACCCAAGGAGTCCAGTCGAGCGATCCAAGGGCAAGCAGGGAGTGTACTTACGCGTATAATTTTGTGAGGAAAGTTGCCTGCGGTTTTGACTCTGATTTTGGAGGCTGGGGTTGTTGCTGCTCGTGCACCTTGAGGCCAGGCTGTGACTGTGTTGGGCTCTCTTCGGTTGGGCTGTCTGTGCTTGAGCTGGAGTGGCCATTTGACTGTTGCTGGGCGTATGAGACGTTGTTGGTGTTTATCTGAGCGTAGTGGTCAGAGGAATGTGCGTGTCTGGACCATGGCCCTCGTTGGTTCGTATTGTAGGGAGCAGCGTAAAGTTCTTGCATGTTGAAGGTAGCAGGGCGAAGAGACGGAATGGCTGCGACGCTGGGAGACAGGATTCCGGGAGGAAGGAGGTGGCTGCTGCAGCAGTTGGAAGCGAGAGCGTCGATCGAGAGTACTTTTGATTTCTGTCGAAACTAAAGTATAAAATCGATGGGCGGTGGAGAATTCCCTTTGCACCGAAAATAGTTACGTGACCCGCGAGCCGCATTTTTGCTACCGCAACTTGCCATAAAAGTCCTGTACGTAATCCAGGGTGCATCTCACAAGCCGCGGCCGGGATCGGAAATAATTTCTCGGCAAATACCTGCACAAATACATGTAAACACCCAAAATAGCCTCCAGTCCAGTGCCTCGGCGCCGAGGCAGCTCGCACTTGTCCTTTCTGGGCAGTCTTCCGCCCACACTTTATCGCAAATTCCATATGACGGGATCGAGGTTGTAATAAACTGAGGCTTTCCAGACGTTTCCCTCAGCGAAAGAGACATGCACAACTCAGCACCTCCGCTACATGCTGCTCCAGTATGCTGTGTCACTGCTTTCCGCGTTATATCTGTGACGGCGTGTGCGTCGTGCTGTGCTCCTGTGTATCCTATGCTCTCCTATGCAGGCTCGTGCATGGCTCGCTTCAACGGCCGCCTCGACCTTGTTCGCATGTACCCTCGTTTTTCTCAGCGGCTCACTTTCGGCGTATTCGGGGTCCCTGCGCGTGCTCCAGAAAAGGAAAGCCGACTCAATCAATCGGTTTGCTTTGCTGCTAGCCTCTTTGGGACATACCGCTCAGTTCTCAGTGGCGGCGTCTTCTTTCTCTGCTTCTCCGTCCGAGTCCTCGACGAACAAAGAACCATCGATGGCCCTCCTCCTGGCCCTGCCACACCCGCCCACCTCGATCTACTCCTCCCTCGCTCACTTTCGGACTCGTGGCGCGTCCTTGGCGTCCTCGTAAAATTGCGTACATCTTGTCCGCACTTGCTGCACCAGCGCGGCTCTATCGTGTACCGTATCGCACCCATGTATATACCCATGTCCATACCAGATTCATCCATTATCATTATGCCCATGATCTCGGTTGGCGAGATCTGATCAAACCAACCAAACCGACCGAGCAAATCCAACTGAATCTGACTCCGAGACGACACACTTACGCACGGTCCTATTTTGCGGTCCGTCAGTCTCCAACTTGAAAAGAGTTCCCAGCAAGTCATCGAGTTCCCATCAATCCGTCATCCCAACAAGTCTATGTTCAGCGCATCCTCCTTGGAGTGATCTCCTTCCAATCTCCTTCCATACAGAAGCACTGATAGTGATGCTGATCCCTGTCAATTCAATTGCCGCAAGCATGTATGTATCTTTGTATATCCGGGGTGCTCAGTCCTCCTTTGGTCTCCATCCCTTACACGTCCAGAACGGCGTTCCGCACCAAAAATTGGCTTGCATTAGAAATAGACGGTGGGTGGTTTAGGTAGGTATAATGAACACTAAAGATGGGAGCAGCCAGGCATAGTATACGTATGCAGGGCCAACCGAGTAAGTAGCGACCGCAAAGAAAGCAAGAGAAAAGACCGTGAAGATATGTATGCAGGGGAATAATACAATTGAACCAATTTTTCCAGTAAGTAATATCCAAGTCTAGGTGAGAATGAAAAACGCATGAATGAAAGCCTGATGAAAGATAGGAAGATAGTGCAAGCATTGTACGGCAGCATCATGACACAAAGAAATGCGGAAAGAAATGAACCGTACCCCCGCGTAACGTGTACGCATACGGCAGCCCGCCAGCGAGGAACAGCAGTGTTCCCAGATGACCTCAATGCGGTCACAATGGACATGGTGGCGTGCAGGTGCTCAGCTATCGCCGTCATAATGCAGCGTGACACTGTTGAAAGCGCCAAATAAGTCGCCATCTGCTGGCACGTCCATACCATCGTCGTAACCAGGAGTTCCAGGCCCTGCCGGCTGGTTGATGCCGGCGACGCCCCTCATCTGGTCTTCCAGGTGCAGTGAGCGCGACTCTTTCAGATGTCGGAAATTCACTGCATCCAGCCCATTAGAGGAGGATGGGACAATCTGTCAACCGAGGAGCATCAGCAACGGATAAAGTTAGCTCTTCGGATCAGAAAACAAGGGAGACATGCGGTCGTAGCCATATCTTGTCATGGCCACGACGATGCGATCCTCCATCACACCCAGAGAGAGGACTGGATCATGCCAGCCTCGCTCACGGTGTCCATGTGGGGTAATCCATACCACAGTACAGAGACAGTATGGGGAGCCGTCAGACGTACCGGAGGCCGTGTGTTGCGCAACAATCCCCAATTGATCTTAGCAAACCACTTGTGTTGTTTAACCTCACTCGCGCCGCTCCTACTCCCTATCCGGGTACGTTCGTCCTTGTCCAACAGCCGGTTCACAACGTCTTTGCATGCACTGCATTAAGAGGGGTAAATAAATCATCTGGGTCAGGACAACACACGCTCCCATCATTATCTCCAAAACGACAGGGTCCTCACCTGGAGACCTTGGGTGTATCCCGGAAATGCACAGGCAGGAAACGAATATTGGAAAATGTATCATTCCGCTCTTTCCCCTTGAATGGCGTGGTTGCAAACTGCCGTATCACGAGAATGGACAAAAATGCCCGAAAAATGGGGCAAAATGCGCAAGCGCCCGTCAGCAACATTTTCTCTCACGCTATATGGGAGCGGATATGATGACACGGGAGATCGACTTACGATCATCTCGTATATCAGGATACCAAGCGTCCACCAGTCGACCGCGGCGGTATGTCCTTGGGCGGCGATCACTTCTGGAGCGATATACTCTACGAAACCCAGCACGTAAGGAAGTCAGCACCCCCAACACACATGACAAACAAGCGAGTCCGTACCTTCGGTTCCGACGAAAGAGTTCGTCCGAAAGTCAGCTGTACATGACATTGTATCGATCATTGGGATCTAGAGCGCATCCACCCGCAACCGTCCTTCCCATGAGCCAAACGCACCATATGACAAGCGAGAGAACAGTCTTACCCCGTTTGGTTCAGACTGATGAATCGTCGCGGGGCGCCCCCCAGGGTGGCCTGATTGTTTGGCCAAATCAAAATCCGATAACATGATATGGCCAGACTGATGCAGGAGGATGTCTAGATATGATGTAAATGTGGCAACAAAGTTTAGCGTTTGGGGAAGGCCAGTGAGTGGTAGTAGTGACGCACTTTCTGGTTTGAGATCGCGGTAAATGAAGCCGTTGAGATGCAGGTACTCGAGGGCAGCCACGACTTCTGCGGCGTAAAACCGCGAGCCATCTTCGGGTAGACATTTACCTGGCCGCGTTTGGAGTGCGCGGAAGAATTCGCCACCCATGCAGTACTCCATGCAGAAGTACAAGTACTCTTCAGACTGGAAGGAGTGATAGAGGGTCACTATAAAGGGGTGGTTCGAAGTGGCAAGGATTTCTTGTTCGGTCAAGGCCCTTTTAATCTTTTTTCGCTCAATCATTTCTTTCTTGGATAGTACTGTGTAAAGGCAGTTGAGTCCTGGCGGAAACGAACAAGCAGCGAGTGGTACATGCCTTTCATCGCAAAGAGCTTATCGGTTTTCTTTTCTCGTACGAGGTATACACGCCCAACATCACCTTTCCCGAGCATTTTGATCTTAAGGAAACTTGATGGTCCAACCTCCACCTGTACATGTCATATAGCCGTATTCGGCGGGGAGGGGGAGGGCAAACTTACTGAACGAATCTTTATAGAGTTGCTAGAATACGTCCGCCGGAATGCGACTTTCCCTGGGCCATTATCGGCTGTGCCATTCGTTATCCTGGTTTGTGGGTGCGACACGGAGCCGTGGTATCTATCCTTTCTCCGACCTCTTGAAGAACCCGATGACAAAGTCTCCAACGAATCATCTCCATGGTCCGACGAACTAGACGGTACGCCAGGTATAGGTGGAACGTGCTCAGCCGGAGCCAACAACCCATTCTTCGTTGGCGCGGATGACCGTGAACCCGAGTTGAAGAGATGTTTCGCGTTAGGTGCAGACGCGACGCGGCGAATGAAGCGCGTAGCAGATGCACCCATGGCACGAGGGGACAACGGCCCAGAACGGCTCGCTGATGGCGTGTGGTTCGGTGGGGTCGCGAACGACTGCTGCGACGCAGCGGCGGTCTGCACCTTAGTCGGTGGCGGGTGTGGGGCCCGGCTGAGCATAGCACGTTGCTTCTCCGACTTTGTCCGCGTACGCGTCTGGGCTTGCGTGGGTGATGCTACCGAGTTCGTGCGTACATTCGACGGCGACGCAGGTTGGGGTTGATAGGAAGAGTAGTGTCGTGCGTCAGGCACAAGGTACGGAGATTTTGGTGCGCCTCCCACGTTAGAATCGCTCGATTGGGTATTAGATGAGTTGTATGAAGACCGTTGATCGACGGGGAGGATGACACCGGGAGAAAGAGAAGGACTGGACATTGGTGGTGAATGTTTCACTGGCTGTAATGGAGAGGAAATTGAGCGGGGTGTACAATCCACGGCAAGCGCAGACCCGTTCGCGCTGCTGAGCTGTTTTTTTGACGAGCTTGGTAACCGAAAAACGGATTTCCATGAATGAGAGGAAGATGGTGTAGACGGAGTGTGCATGATGAGATTCGCAGCTTGAATAGCTGTGGCTGCGATGATTACCAAGGTCTTGATCCCAGCTTTAACAACAATACGACTCGTTACTCAACCAGGACAGCAAGAGCCAGTACGACGAGCAGGAAGAAAAAAAGTCAAAAGGCACAAGAGGGTGATAGACTTTGGAGTTATTGTCCCTGCTTCAGCATAACTAGACTGGTGACCAGCCCGTGCTATGAGGCAAGCCGTCGATAGACGGACTGGTAAAACTGAGTTTAAATCTAGAAGCAGCGCGGATTGTGACCGAATCGGGAAGCAGGAACTTAGCATGGCTTAGTAAGCTGAGGTTAAGCACAAGCTAAGTATTTCGTCGAAGTTTAAGTCCTCAGTCAGAACTACTGCTGTGGTGAGCGACAATCGACGTCCTGTGGACTCGGCACAAACGGAACGGTCTAAATGAAACTTCTCTCTTCAAACTATGCTTTTGGACTGGT
>MU266622.1:0-29789 GCA_021014945.1 Leucogyrophana mollusca | reverse complement strand
AGACTCAGACTATTTCGTCTTGCGCGCGGACGGTGGGGGCGTGTGTGATATGCGCTCTTTGAGCCGCTAATACTTGCGCGCTGCGAGGAGGATGTTCTCGGTGTTCCGCGTTCTCCACTCGGCGGGGTACTCTGCTTCTTGTCTCCCTCTCCCAAGGTCATGAGTCTACAAACACTTCAGTCACTCCCTGGATAAACCTCTTATAATTAGGTTGATCTATTTCTCTAGACATATTGACCCAAGAGGTCTGTCAGTACCCCCGCCTGGTAAAAACCGATGTACTAGCACACTAATTTGGAGGTTGCCAAAACAATGAAAGATGGGGCCGAGTTGTGCCAGCGGAAACCTTGTCCAACAATCATTTTGGTTTGCTGATGGTGGCAGATGCCAACTTGCATTGGATATATTTTTGACTCTCGGAACAGGTCTGCGAGGAGTGTCTGGCTGTTTTGCGGCGTTCTTGAAGCAAAAAGCAATAAATATTGAGACCCGTAGGTCTACCACTCCGGGAAAGCGTGTCATCCTTGTGCAGGGGCCATGCTAATCTTCTCTGTATCGTTCCAATTTTACGTATGTCACCCCGAAGGGGACATTATTTGATGGGAAAGTGCTCAGAATGCGAGCAGAGTTCTGTTTTTGAGCTTGGAAGCGGGTGAGAAGGAGCACATCAAAAGTAGATATGATCGGCCAAATATGGTAAGTTCGTCGAATTCAACTCCGCGGCTTCATTAAACCCTAACCCAATGACAGCCAAGAAGGGTGAGCATTAAGGGCTTTCTGCCAGTGTTCAAAGGACCACTGGCATGCCGCTGGCAAGCTACTTTTCCACAAGTGGTACCATCAGTAAATCGATGAGGGTATGATAATGCTTTGGCTCTTAATATAAGCGATGATATTCAGCATAATGTCTCGAAGGTCTATAATTATTGTAGTCGCTCCGCTAAATCTAGGTCTGAAACGATGCACTTTGTTTAGGACGCCAACAGTGTCTTGCTGCGCGTGTGTGACACATAGCTATCTGAATTACATCAAAGGTACCTGGCCTGGCAAAATTTCCAAGGGTGCTTTGAGGGACCGGTTTCCACCCGTGGTAGCTGGGCTTAGATGACACGGTGCACTTGATGATATTTACAATTTGGGGAGGAATTAGATACATTAGTAGAGTTCACCAGAATGACTGGGCCCCGGCCAAGCTGCACCGGATGTGTCTTCCCTGTCGGAGATGGCATTTCCGGCAAAGTGAATCCCACTGATATGGGTCTGATAATCGTCAGACTGGCCGATCAGTGAGTTGGAACAACTCCCCAACTGATAGACTTTACCGCAGATAAATCAGGCCGACAGCTCTGAGCCCGACATGGCAGTATTGCCATACTTGGGGTGTTTCTGTTTGTGCTCCATACATATCGGACGGCCTCGACCCACCAGGGTGCTATGATAATTTCTATGGTTTGCAAAGTTGCCCCGCGAGAACCAGAACAATGAAAAGTGGGCTGAATTGTTTTTCTTGACCAGCTTGCTAAACCTTCTACAGCTGGGCTCTGGGACCACATCTCTCAGACGGCCGATCTCTTTAACAACGTGCCAAGCGTTACAAGGTCCGGGAGGGTATCTGATACAGGCCATGTGCATCCTCGAGAGAGAGGCGGAGCAGCCGCCTGCATGCTTGCACACTTGGGCAGGTTGCCCTGACTGTTGTACCTGGTGGTCCTGGTCACGGCCGACATCGTGGTGCGTGCGATCCATGTTTTCCGCTGCGCTAAATACGCTCAAAACTGTTTCAGAATAGCTCAGGTAGGTCAAGCCAGGCGCGCAGTCTGTGAAAGAGGTCGTGGCTTTCCATGTGTAATTGTGTATTCCCTCCTCGCGCAGCATGCCATCAGGGGACGAACAGTCGTTACTATTGTAGACTTAGGAAGCGAACCACAATACTACTAGCACAACACTATTACTGGCATAATCAAGAGTTCTCGGTAGCGCTCTCTGGCCCTAAATTCGCGTTTTTTAGAGCTGTTCGCCTCGCTTTAATCCTAGCCAAAGCACTGTTCTTCGCTGGAGCACGTTGACTGGATGAATAAGAGGGAAATATCTGGCTAGAGCTATGGAGTAAGTACCATGAAGCGTCAATCGAGGTGGGATGCCCCTACCGATTCCACCAAGTCATGAGTTGATCAACTTCTTCCTTCTCTTCTGGGTCGTCCAGCAGATCTTGAACAGTATTGTAGAATCGTTCGGAATCGGTAACGGTGTCGGTTCGAGAGAAAACCGGGGAAGAACACAAAGCAAACCGAACCTGATATGTTTTGCTCGAGTGAACGTCAGCTCAAGTCTAGTGCACGTTGGCTTACTTGTGTTGCAATGTAGGCTATGGACGCTGGTGTGACACGTGTCATGCCATGAATTCGAGCGTTCCCGGATCTTGTGGCCTTGGGCTCCCTGTCGACTGAACTGGGAGACGTAAAAATATGTTTGTACGCCTTGACAGTGGTTACGAAGTTGATCCATGGCCGGGACAGAAATCACTCACAGATACGAGGATCTGACTCCTGAGAAGGCCGTTCCACGGATCTTCGGGGTCATAGTTGTAACTCGAATAAAGGAATATGGGCCATTGATCACCGGACACTGTCATTTCACCGCTGCGTAGCTTTTCTTTGACCCTACATGTGTTGCATTGGTGTTCAGTGAGTGAATTTCAATTAAACTTAAGAGATCGAAATACTTACTCGTTGTTGGCCCAGTCTAGCCCGGCCGGGCAAAGCAATGCCCCTGTACGTTCATGGTGATAACCACGGTCGATCTTGACGTTGCGAGTTAAAGGGGGGTTGAGTGGCTGTCCTCGTGGGGTAATCCAATCTAAAACCGCTGTCTTCAGACTCTTGGTATCGTCAGACCTGGCGCTTGCGGCACCCTTTTGGACCTGGCTCAAGAAATGTAATCAAGATATTACTCCAAGAACTTGGAAAGATAGCACATACCAGCTCTGCAACTGTGACAGCGTCTTCTGCTTCTCCGGTCATAAGGCGCTCCTCGAGACCAGGAACCATCTGCAACAAGGAGCGGAAAACACGATGCTCACGTCGTTCCCTATGCAACTAGTTGAGAATAAGAAAGCAGTACAATAGATCACCCACTCGGCAGTGAAAGTTTCCTCTGGTTCATCCGCAAGCTCCCCAAGACGCAAGATGCCATTGGTGATGAGGGCCTGGACATTGCACAAGGCGTGTACTGTGCGGCCAAAGTGTCGACCGTGATGAACCAAGGGGTCGGCGTGGCAACTAGTCACGTAGGACCGTCAGGACTGCCGCAGTGGAATAAAAAATGAAAGAGTAAACTCACGGCTTCTTTCGAGGAGCAAACTGCAAGGCACTTTCATGTGCCTGCCGGCCAGTGCTAATGGGCGGGTCATTCTCGTCTCTGGGCATGGTCGTGGCAGGATGAAGAAAAATGAGAGGTAATGAGTGAGAGCGTGTACTTTATACACTCCGAAAAGGCTGGGGCGGGACACTGAAGACTACGTTGGTCATCGGGGGACAGAGGGGAACTCGAGGTGTGGCGCAGATTCAGATGTGCAACATCGGAAGCCGTGAACCACCCGAATTTAGTGGAATACATTTGAAATCCGACTAACCCTGGAGGACACCTGATATCGGCGGATTCCTCAGGCTCCCAGCAGAAAGTATAAAAACCCCTGGTCGTTGTAGTGTTTCCATTCATATTCGCTTTGACATCTGGACTCATCGATTAGCCAACACTTGCGGAACACCAGAATCTCTGACACAATGAGCGAATCGAGTGGTATACCTAGCGCCGGGCCCTATACTCGCGGTAGTCAGTTGTTATTGACAATATATTACCGTCGGTGATGCATGCTCACAATTAACCCCACCTGTAGAGCGCGATCGTGTTGACTCAGCTAAGTCGTTGGCCGAAGTCCGAGGTGTCAAGCCGAAGAAAAAAACCCGTCACAGTGACACCGGTATTTGAGGTGGGATTTGCTTGCTTGTTGAAGGACCGACTCACGCTCACTTGGATTTAATTTGGCTGTAGCTTCCAAGGACATCCCCGTCATCCCTGTTTCTGCAGCGCCCGATAAAGAGGATATGTCGCAATGGGACCTCTTGATGAAGATGGACTCGTGGCAACGTCCGGGAATATCAACTGCACAGTTCAAACAACTGTTCAGGAGTTGTGCATGTGGATTAGTCATGACAGAGCGGGTATTTGAGTGGCATGAATGTGCAACGATATTGAAAGAGGGTGAAGGTGGCATACTGGTGGACCTGACGAGGGATGACGTGCGAGAGCGAGCGGAGAAATCGGCCTAGCACGCGCAGCCTGAAGTTAATGTTCAGCACACCTGTGGAAACAAGCATGTGCGCAGTTTTGCAAAGGAAATAAACCTACACCTTTCAAGTTGTCAGAGATCTGTGGGGATTCAAGTGGTTTATTCGAACAAAGGGAATGGAATGGCTGTGAGTACTACATAATACTATTGGGAGCATTCGAGTTGTGGCCCATAGTACAAAATGCCTAAATTTGCGTCACAGTATGATCAGTGGGGGCCGCACTGCCTCCCTCCGAGCTCACTCCTTCCCAATGCACACCAGACTACCCTTCCTGCGTCCTGCGGGGAAGCGAGTGTGATGGCGAGCAAGCCCGCACAGAATCTCTGGAAGACGATGAAGCGGGTTAATGAACTAATGCAACACTGTCAACCCGCTCTAGGACTCTGCTGTTCGGGACGACGATGCCAACCGCTTTGAATGAACAGGAATGAATGCATTGGGGCATTCAACTCGGCCGTCCCTTGTCCCTGGAGCTCAGTAGGCCAACAGTATGTTGCTTGCTAGTCCACTCTTGGTCGATTTTGCGCCTGGAGAATTGCCAGCGAGGCACTGAGCATGGTTGAGCCCGCACCCTCGACAACGACCGCAAGCGCCGCCGCGCTGCCATCCAGCACCACGCACTCAAAGTGGAGCTTTGTGAAGAGGGTGGGGGACGGATGTGATTTCGGGAAGGGCGGACCGGGTGCAAGGCGTGGCGAGGGATTGGGGTTCGTCATAGCCGTCCTTGTACATACCAGCACGCTGGAGCGGCGTTGCGTTGTTGGCGAGGGCAAGTGCTTGAGAAGAGAATGGATCGGAGAAAGCGTTTACAAAGGGAATTTCTCGCCGGGTGACGACTAAGGCACGTATGGATCCCGATCATGATGAGCAATGTTATGGGAATCGTTTTGCCGTCGGTGGAAACGGATACAATGAGGTAGACAATCTAAGGGCAGCCGATGAGCGATAGTGCAAGACGTTGGGTCTTCAAGGACTTACATATGCAACAGTGACGGGCGCGATGATTGTAGGGACGGGGTTGAGCATGACGACAAACTGTATAGAGAAACAGCAGAAACCACAGAGTTGTTCGATGAACATCGGCTTGCCCAAGTTGCGAAGTCGAGTTGATCTAGCGACGATGTTGCAAAAGCAAAATCTTCTAATTGTCTGGAGCGGCAGTGAGCATCGTGGACGAATTGCACCTTGTGCATAGGGAAGTGCCTGAGTAGCAATGTCATGAGATAATGATCTTCTCCGAGGCGTAGCAAGCGCTTCATGTGCAAGGTGTTGGCGCGGTTCTCCGCAGTCTTGAACCATTCGATTAGAGCGGCTTGTGCGTGTATTCAGTCCTGAGTTGGTAGCGCGTGAAGCAACCGGGCAATCAAGCAACAGAGCCAAAGAAACTCTCAAAAGCTTTCACCATGTGATACGAGATGAAGTATTCATAAACCTGAGATGAAAGTCAGCAAAGCCACTAGTTCGGCTGAGAGGCACCACGTACCTGCATCATGGTGATCATGCATTGCTTAGCGTTCACCAGCTCAGTCTCATTGCAAACACCGAGAGGTTTCTTATTGTGGATTATTCTATAACTCGGAGAAATTAGACCAAAATACGATCGGAGAGCCTGAGGGCCGACGTACAGAACTAATCATAAGACCCAGTGGCAACGACATCTTCTGGTCCATACATGTCGTCATGGGTTACTAATTCTTCATCGTCAAATTCCTCAGATCTATAGCCATCTGAGTCGCAGTGATCCAGCCATTGTCCATCGTCGTCCGAGCCTGGATCTGAGCCTCTGTCGCTGGCCCGGTAGCCGTCGTGGTTGGTTTCCACAGCAGCCTGGTCTGCCTCGACTTCCGGGTTGAGTTCAGAGTCATCTAGCTCTGCCAGTGAAGGATGAGACTCCCCGGCGGTATTGTCGGGGTGAGTAGCATATGCGTGTCCTACGCCTAGCCTGACATGGTATCGCATAACCATATCTCGATCCACAAAACTGGCGGGGAGCAGTGTTGGACTTGGAATGGAACAGAGCGGCAAGAAACGCACCGATTGACATAATATTGTTTCCAGTCAGCTGAGTCGTCGATGCACCGAGATATGCTGATGTTATCAGAATGAACTTTACCCCCAACGAATGAGGGGATGATGTGACAGCTGCGCAAAATGTCCTGTGGGTCCAGAAATCCAAATGCGTCTTCGCTGGCCATAGGGAGAAAGCGGACGCAATCTAATCGGGATATATTCCACCCACCAGGTTTCTCATCCACATTCTCGTACCATCGCACCCATAAGAACTCCAGGCGTCGCGGGTTATAATCAAGTGTACCGGGTGCCGTATAGACGACGTTGGTGTGAAATATTCCGAGTACTTCTGCATACCAAAATGGGTGACCGGTAGTATGTCCAAGATCCGGTTCTTCAGAATCGACCTTGGTATTGACAAGCCCCATGACATTCTTGTGACCAGTGTGTGGATTTATGACATCTTGTGCCCGCCGCACATCATACGTCGTGTAATTGATGCGCATCAGTTTGTGCTCGTAGATGCGCTCGTTCTTAAAGAAGATAAACCGCCAATTATCTTCGCTTGACATTTCGGGGGCCATGTTGGCAAGGTGCTTGGACTGCATAGCTTCGGCCTGCAGCATTGCACGGAGGCGTGGAAGAAGGTGCTTTTTGAGGCGAGGCACGAAGTCCTATTTTGAAGAACATTGGTATGGAATATGTGATGCAGCGAATCCAATCGACTCACCTTGATAACGGGGTCGCCAGCATACCTCTGTAGGAATGCCGGAATATCACGTGGAAGGTTTTGTGACGCGCCGATGGCATGATGAACCTCAGGTGAATCCGTCATGAAATCTGACTTGTCATCGCGGCGTTCTCTGGTAGTGCAGCCCGACATCTCCAAGCGTTCACGTATACGGCGGATCCGTGCTTGACGGCGTTCAATATGTGTCATTTGCTTGACATATTGTTTCCGACTTGTGCGCGTATACCAGCGTTTTGGTGTACGGTGTTCCAGTTCTCCCTGTAGATATTGTGGAATTGGAACGTGCTAATGGAAGGTTAGAGCCGTGAATTGACGTACAGGCTCGGTTGAGTACGAGTCGGTTGTACCATATCTTCGAATGCAATCAGCGTAGTCACCAAGTGAATGTAATTTGTATGTTTGCAAATTCAATGTTTTTGGCTTTCGAGTCGAGGGCGTTGACTGCGGTGGTGGGGGCCCAGGCTGATCTGCGCCGGCGGGGGGGGGCTTTGGCTTTTCTGGGCGATCGTTTCGTTTGTTTACAGCACGACGTGCACGAGCATCTGCTTCCCGTTTTAGTTCTCGAGTGTTGAAAGCTGAGCACACGTTCTTCTGGAAATTACGCAAGTTAGCACCTAACGCAGTTGTAACACCATCTAGAAGGTCCAGTGTTGAGTCAGTATGCATGCGGAGCTTTGCCAAGGCATGCCAGTGCGCAAACACAAATAACAATTCAATGACAACGTCACTGTGCTTTTTAGGGAGGAGACCCTCAAAAACCGGAATAGCACACTGTCACAGTCAAGGTATTGAGAGATTGAGTACGGAAACAGTAATTTTAGTCCACCTGCAGGAGGTCTTCGAAGTCTCTTGCGGCCAGCTTCTTCATTTCCGAGCTATTCCGAGCAAACCGCCGTATGGTACTCTTTCCAAAGGTAGGAACATCCCGATATCTCGAGACAATATCAGAACAACGTTTCACACAGAGACACACTGTACTTACCTTTTGTCAAGTTCGTGAAGATGGCCGGCTTTACATGCTTCTAACATCCGAAGGAGGTGAATAAATAGAGCTCGCCACACGCCAAGCTCAACTTCATGCAGGAGATCGACGGTGAACATAGAGAATATGCAGATTCCGAGCGGTGTGAGCTTCTCGGAGAATGCGTTCTGAAAACAGGGCGCTGGATCAGAAATGGACCATGCGTACATTATCACACCTACGCAAGTGGGGACCAAGGAGTGGGGCTTGAGGAGCCTATCGACTGCAGCGCTATCAACGGCATAACCTTGCTCGTAAATGAGTTTGCGAGCATTTGAGATAGCAGCTTGGCGGTGACCATCATCGAGTCGAGCCAGTGTCTTCCTTTGCGACATGTCTCGTGTCATTCCAAGATTTTGAATGCGACACAACGGGATGAGGCAGCGTGGACAAGGACAGCCCCCCCGGTTCCGAATGCATGCCAACAAAATCCTGACAATATTTTAGGCTATACAACACCAACGCACCGGAACAAACTCACTTTTCAGGATAATCTGCAGAGTAGGTAAAGAATCTTGGATAACACCTTCGCTCGACCCCATCAAAGCAAGTGACTATAATCCCGTGTTGGTAAGCCTCCAGGAACTCTGCATCTAGCAAAAGATTCCACTGGGCATGGAAGAATTCACGATTGCAGTGCGTCATGAATTCTGATGATGGGCCCCTGCCACCGGTGTGCTCTACAGCAAAGTCCTTGAAAGCGTCAGGAAGCTGCAGGAAATGTAAAAGTTGAGTCGGTTAAGCTTGAAGTACGGCCTGATAGTCACCCACCGGCTGGAAATATGCGACATGATTGCAAAGGTGGCAAGATGGCTTGCACCGTCGATATTTCGACTCATTGCCAAACCAAAGATAAAGGGGCCACAGCTTTGCATTCCCGAATGACGTGAGGTGCGTGCTATCAGACCAGAATTGAAGAGCCACCACAACGCGGGGCCTGTTGCACCCAGGCTCAGGTGGAAGGGCTTGAACCTGTTGATGGGCGTCGATGAAGGATTGGGATGTGTATAATTCACCGTGTACGCGGACAGGATCCTGAGGGACAGTTGAGTGCAAATTTTGCTCCCTTGCCCAGTGCAGGCTGTACGGCTCGAAGTGGAAATGCTGGCAATCCCTTCGGCTTGCCAGCTTTTCGCAGATAATAGACACTATGCTGCGGTGGTAAAAGTCACCGACAACAAAGTCCTTCGAGCCCGGATCTCTTGTTTTTTTATGGAAAGGGACAGGAAGTGTTATAGATGCCTTTTGCCAGTTC
This sequence comes from Leucogyrophana mollusca, assembly GCA_021014945.1. Lineage (NCBI taxonomy): Eukaryota > Fungi > Basidiomycota > Agaricomycetes > Boletales > Leucogyrophana > Leucogyrophana mollusca. The sequence goes on along the minus strand of MU266622.1, from coordinate 20,403 downwards.
GCGTGGGTCAAATCGATCCATTCGTCCTCCGAGTCGCTGGCGGCCAGTTTTTGATCAACTCTGCGCCAGTTAGTTCCCCTTATATCTTGAGGGCAAAAGCTGGGGTCTTCGACGATGTCCAAGAGCTCCCTGAAAGAGGCTTGTGATTTTTGGGTGCCACTGCTCCAAAACCACTCGCCTAGTCGGAACGAGCTTTCGTTTGGATATGGTCCGAAATTACTCGACTCTGAGTCTGAGTTTCGATTGGTCTGCGAGACGGGGAGCGTATTTGAGAGGTCAGCTATGGTGACATGTTCCTCGGGATCATGAACTGGAATCTCGGTGCCTTCATAACGTCGAAATAAACCGAAGGAATTTTGGCCAGTTTCAAGGATACGACGGGGGCAGGGGACGGCTGTCGGGACCTCCTGGCGGGAAGAGGAACTTGAAAAATGGGGACCTGGGACGATAGTACCAGGAACCGGATCGGGGGGAGATGGGAGCGCGGTGGGGGTGAGTGTATTAACTTGCGATCCTGCAGGAGGCAGAGAGGATAGTCGTTGAGGGAGGTAATCCCTGAATCTCAGTGGCAATCTCCGATTGGCCCTGCGGGGCCTACGTTCGGCAAGTGAAGTGCCATCGGTGATGTGGTGTTCGTGGACTGCAATGAGGTTGTCATTAATGGGGATGACGTCTTGGGCCTGAAGATCAGCGCAATATGTAATTTACTCCCGACCTCGCGACGTTAGAACAAAGGAAACTCACCTGTGAGGAAATCTTGAGTGCTGGCGCAGGATCAGGGGTGGCTGTTGCTGGTGGACCATTTGGTTCGATAGCTGTGCCCATTGCTAAGGTACGCTGCCTCTTCCTGCTGCTCCATAACTCCTTTGCCTTCGCAAGTGCGCCTGAGAGCCTTTTCTTAGTTCTAGTGCAAGTCCGTTCATGCATGCTAAATGCGTTAAGCTGAAAGAAAGTCCTTCCACAAATGCATGTTTGAGTGTATGTACATTCGGAGGATGAGGCCTCGGAAAGTCAAGAATCGGACATGCCTGGTTGGCACTAAGCAGACGAAAACCCAAATGGCTTGTAAGTTGGGCATAGCCTGAGGGGAGATGGCACCGCGACCACGACGAACAGTTGAATCGCAATGAGTAGATACTGAGCGCGGTTTCAGAGCATATATAACATGTGATGGTGAGCCGGAATTCGCTTCGCATGTTGTGGGTGACATGAGTTTGTAAACGCTGTGGAGGTAGTGCGATCCAAGTAAAATGATGGAACCCTTGGTCGGACCCGGTTGCATCAGCGGGCCGCAAGGCCCTAAAGTTCTTAGTCTCCCGTAGGCAGACCAGAGTTTCGAACGAAGATAGTTGTTTACAAAGTTCTCATGGCCCCTTACAGAATTTCCAAGTAAATTGTAGAACAGTTTTGAATTCTTATTTAGATAAAATACTTTCCCTGATTTTCAAATGAAGAAATTACATTTCATACTAACGGAGGGGCTACAGTTGATTTGAGAGAAAACGCAACACAGGTCCTGAAGACATACCAAACTGTGTGAAAACATCCATCAAAGTCGGCGACAGGCGCCTGTTGGCACAAGTAAGGTGCTTGTCGCTCCAATGATACCTAGTCTCTGTAACGCAGCTTGAATCGGTCGCCAAGTGTGATAAGCGCAATGCAGTTATAAGATGGCCCTCCACCTCATACACCACCTGCACGAACAACACCGCTTTCACATCGTACCTTCTCCTACAGAGTGCTCCGCGTACTCTCTGCAGGGCAAAGTGCCTTGGATAGTCGAGTGAAGGTTCAAAGCATGCGGTGGTGGTTTTGGTAACGGCGTTGGGGAGTTCAGGAAGGGTGTGCTCGAGTGCGATCTTGGCTGCTGTGTATGCGAGTGGGTAATCGGTTGCTTTCGAGGCCAGGGTACTGTGATAGCCTGTTAGTTGGTTTTTTTTGGAAACACCAAGAGTTTTACCTTGAACGACTCAGCCTAGAACGTGAGCGAAGACGGCACCCCCTGCCCGACTATCGCCGCAGTCGCCGTATCGATGAAGTTATGCCCAAGGACCTTCGAGACGAATGGGAACGACTGTGACGCGCGCAAGTTGCACTCGATGACCTTGATTTGCGCTTCATCCTCTGGTCCTTCTGCAGGTTTCTTGATGATTTGCATGTTGTACGGGCCAGAGATATCGAAGGCCGCTGCGACCTTCTCCGCAATGACCCCCAGGCGACTCATATCCTGGGGGGTGAGCGAAAACGGCGGGAGGACGAGGGTGGCGTCACCAAAGTGCACACCGGCATTCTCCACGTGCTCGGAGACGGCGTGAACAATAAGTTTGCCGTTGTGTGGACAGTGTCAACATCGATCTCCCCTGAGCGTCGTTGATAAGCTTGGTTATCACCACCGGGTGGAGAGGCGATGTGGAAGCCGCGGCGGAGAGGTTGTATTCGAGCGCGGATTCATCGTACACGACCTCCATCGCTGCACCTGAGAGGACGTAGGATGGGTGGATGAGGACGGGGTAGCTGACTTTCTGCGCAAAGGCTTTCGTGGCCTTGAGGGTCGTGACCTCTGCCCACTCGGGCTGGCCAACATGAACAAATATCGGGTGTCCGGCGTTTCCCGTAGTTACGAGTCCTTGAGTTTCATACCATTTCTACCTCCTTGTATTTATGGTCATCTGTTTCACCCTTCCCCAAGTCTTGCTTGGTCCCGGCGATGTTGATCGTCGATGAACCGGGGATTGCATGACTTGAAGAGGTGTCTGTTGGACCCACTTCGTGGTCCCGGCCTACGCCTTTTGCTTCCACATTGCGGCCCACACTGTCGCCCTCGTCGAGTCCTGTGGCTCCGATGGTTCAGCAGGGAGTAAAGAATAACAAGTGCTAACCTAACCGTTTCTCAGAGCTCAGCAGGTACTACGAAAACTTCAATGACGTCGCACACACTCGCGCCTGCTTCGAGCGCGGACTCACGCTCAACGTCGAGAGTTGCGTCTATGTGAGTTCCACCCCACACACTTTCGCTTTGCTGACCCCCCTCCGCAGCGCATGGGCATGGTGGTCCATTAGGCGCACCTAATGGGCCAGCTTGGCCTTCCCGCGCGTGTCAGCTACCTCCCATGATATTCGAGAACGACTACCCAGAATCTCCGAACGGCGGAAGTGACTCTCCGTCCTCATCGAACTTTCCAAACTTGAAGGATGCGTTGTTGGCGGGACTCGTGAGTTTGCCAGAAACTCATGAATTCCACATCCATGTCCTCGTTTCATCGCCAGGAAAAACCAAAGCTTTTACCCTTTCTCTCAACCACGAACCAGGGCTTACCTCCAAGATATCCTCATCCTACTCTCCGAACAGCAGACACCCGATTCCCCACGCATATTCGTCTCTGTGGTAGAAGCTTCTCTTTACAACATTCCAGCGACGTCGTGTGCCATCACTCTACGTCTCGAAAGTGGACTCTACGGGACAAGCGCTTGCGCCGTCACACTACGCTGATCTTTCCATGCGACCTGTTGCTGCCGATCATCTACGGGTTCATCTATTCGCACGAGCACAGAACCAGTACCTGTTGGGTCGGTTCCAAGATATTGGAACGATGATTCGACATTATAGAAGAGGATGAAGGTCGTAAGGCAGAATAGGATGAGCGTCACCTCCTGCCTAGTCGGTGGAGAGTACCATGGCATGCTGTCTGCGGGGTCGTAAGGGAAGCAATGCTTGTAGGAAAAACATCAGCCGGTGCAATTCCCTCCTCAGGCTCGGTTCCCAATTCACAATGGTCGACCCTCCTCGGTAACCGCATCTACTTTCACGACGCACAACGCAGCGGCACTCTACCGTCCACAAACCGTGTACCGTGGAGAAACAACAGCGCCGTCAACGACGGCCACGACGTAAACCTCGATCTCAGCGGCGGATACTACGATGCTGGAGGTGCGCTAATCCGTCCTCTCAATTGCCCCACTCTCACCTCCGCCTAACAGACTATATCAAATGCACCTTTCCTTTGGTATTCCTTTTTGTTTACTGTTGGTCTTACGCTAATGATTGCTAGTCTTTCACGGTCCTGTCCATATGCTGGGGTGCGACCGACTTCGGAAAAGGTGCCTTGTCTCCTCCATGTCACGGCCACCACTGACTCTTTCCAGGTTACGACTTGGCTAACCAGACGCCCTACCTCGACGACATGCTACGATGGAGCCTCGACTGGCTCGTGAAGGTACGCCACCATAACTCTCTCCCCTCCCACCCCTCACGTCTCCCCACAGGCTCACTCTTCCAACAACACCCTCTTTGTACAAATAGCAGAAGGTACGTCCATCCCACCCGCTAACATATTCCCTCTAATCCCTGCACAGCGAACCTCGACAACAATCAACCATGGCATCAAAGATGAAGTCATTCGCGGGAGCATCAAAGCGCAGGCAGCATCTATGGAAACGTGAGTGGGTGGACGAGAGCCACAGTAGAGAAACGTACTGCACGACATAGTTGCCGATCCAGCAACAGTGGCGGAGCATAAGCTCTCAAATTTTGGACGATCAGCCCAACTTCCTCCGGGGTCTGGACACAGCACAGAACCAGTACCTGTTTCCAAACTCGGTGGACTTCTGTGGAAAACGTCCATTATTTGATATTAAGCTTTGTGCTTGGTGAAAGCGTATATTCAGTGATGTCGCCGCCGACATGACCCCCCGTGCAGGGGACACATGTTGCACTGAGCTCTACTACGTCCTGCCGGGCTTCAGCGAGTTCGAGGCATCTCACTCGCTTGGAGTCACTTCCGCTCCACCCTCCACTCCATCGGTGCAGTGGATATATGGTCATTTTTACGGACAGACGGACACATTTCGATGCTTGGTCGATAAATCTGTGTATGTTTGTCTTAGCTAAGATTCCATTGTCCATATTGTGTTCTTACCTGGGAGGACCACAGATTCCATTTCGGTAAAGTTATTTTGTTTTCTGTCCGAGTTCTTCATTGTGTATCCGGTGTTTCCCGTAGTTACGAGTTCTTGAGCATGGTGGCAAGCTCAGAGTTAAAATCGGCCGAACAAAGTCCGGCCCGGGGCCGCCACTACGCTCTGACTCGGAAACGCACCCAGGGCCAGACCACGATCATGATTATCATGATATTCTTCACGAGTTCCCCTGTGCCCTGGGGGGTATTTCAAAACTTTCAGGAACAAACACAATCTCTCAATCCAATATGCCCAACAGCGGGGTGACCCAGCTGTCGGATGAGGCACTGAACTCATTGGTCCCGGCGGAGGCATTCTCGACCGTGTCTCAAGGACCTCTCTCTGAGTGGCATGTCCTGCGTTCGAAGTTGCGTGAAGAACCGCATAACCCAGATGGATGGAACAGACTTGTCGATCTCGCTGAGAGTGCCGGTAACACTGAGCAAATCAGAGAATCTTATGAGGATCTGCTTGAAATCTATCCGAACACGGTATGGCCCAGCTTTCAGTCTCTCTTGGCTGTGCACCTAATATAGCTAAACGCTGTCAAGGCCTCCGCGCAAATAGCACAGCTCAATCACTTTCTCAGGCTCGGGCTGTTCCAGTGTGCAGAAGCCCTATTCAAAAAATATCTGAAAGCGTCTCCGTCAGTTGAGTTGTATCAATCTTATCTTTCCTACGTCAGGTCAGTGTGAGTGGCAGCAGCATGACTTGTACGCTGAACAAACTACTGTGGCCTAGACAAGTCAACACCACACGTGATGCAGTCATCAAGGCCTACGAGTTTGCTCTCAATCGCATCGGCCAAGATCAAGACAGCGGTGACATCTGGAGTGACTACATCCAATATTTAAAAATTGGAGAGGTATGAATTTCCGTCTCGCGATATCCTTGATTGTTTATGAGGCATGCAGACGACTACTCCAGGGGAAGAATCGCAGAAGATGGACACTCTGCGCAAAGTCTATCACTGTGCTGTTCAGATTCCTCTCAAGAATGTAGAAAGACTCTGGTTCGAGCTCTCGACTTTCGAATACAATCTGGACAAAACTACGGTGAGGCCCAGAATCTCCCCAATCTCCCTTTTCATGCCAATAAGTGACCAACCGTTTCTTAGGCTAACAAAATCATGTTGGGTCTTTCTTCCTCCCACGTGCGGGCTTGCACAGTCCTGCGACAGCTCGAGCGTCACCAAGGTCCCCTTTTCCCTCCACCACCCCAGTCGTCTTCTTTGCGCTCACCCCACTATCTCCCTCATACGCCCACGTTCAACGCAGCTGAAAGAGCACTCGTCGGCGCATGGAAGACCTATTTCAAATGGGAAGAGAGCAATCCGCTCGAATTTGAAGACAAGGACCGGTCCGCCCTTATATCGCGGATCCAAGGGGTATACCGCAAAGCGGTTATCCGTATGAGATATTACAGCGAGATATGGTGGGTCTGAATCGTGTTACTTGGACAGGAAAAGAGGGCTCATTTATTCTGTCAGGTACATGGCGTTTGTCTGGACTAACAGTGTCGGTAAGCAAGAAGACGCTGTCAATATCTTGAAAGCAGGCATGGAGGCCAATCCGACCAGCTTCCTTCTTCATTTTGCATACGCTGAGCAAATAGAAGCATGGGGGAACCATGCCGAAGTCACCGCGATGTTCGATAAGCTCCTCGACAAGCTGCATATCGATCTCGAGGCCCTCAAAGCTCGCGCCAACTCTTCCAACTCGTCCTCGTCTGACGGATCTGGTAGCACAGTCCCTGCGAACACACCGGCCCCCACCACCACGGGCCTAACTGAGGCCGGATCACATTCAAACAACCCGTTCTTTGCAACTCAGAGTGCAGGCGAGAAACCACCAGAGGTTGGAGAACTTGCGGAACGGAGAACCGAATACGGCCTCGTTTGGATTACATACATGCGCTTTGTGCGGCGGGCGCAGGGCATCAAGAGCTTTCGACAGATATTTGCAAGCGCCAGGAGGGATCTCTGGACGCCTTGGGAAGTGTACGAGTTTGCAGGTACGTCAAGTCAACGGATGGTCATCGAGATTACGCTCATCCATCACTCAGCACTTACAGAGTACCATCATACAAAAGAAATTGGCGCTAAAATTGCTGCAAGAATCTTTGAGAAGGGTTTAGAAGAATACGGCGATGAAATTCAATTATTCGTGCGGTATCTTGAGTTCCTGATACGTATCAACGATGATATCAGTTGAGCTTTTCATCATCACAGTACCGAGGCCTGAACTGACCAAATTTTGCTAGATGCACGAGCGCTTTTTGAGCGCGCCGTCACCACTTTCTCCTTTGAATGCGCAAGGCCACTGTGGGAACGTTGGGCAAGATACGAATACCAGTACGGTGATCTGGCAGCAGTACAGAAGCTGGAACAGCGTATGGCCGGGGTCTGCCCCTCTGGTAAGCGTCCCCTGGTACTACTCAGACAAACGGCCTGACTTTGTATCATTTTAGATTCACCGATTAAGCGATTCGCTCAACGTCACACATACTCGGATACCGACACCATCGCTGCACGGGATCTAGGCCTTGCTATGGTTATCCGTCAACCAACTACGTTGGGCCAGCCTAACACATCTTCAAAGCGGCCTTCATCCCTCAACTACGAGCGCCGTGAGGGCTCTGCTCGGCCAAGTGACAGTGGCCTACCCACTAAGCGTGCGCGCCAAAGATCTTGCTCACCCCCCAGAGACAGAGACCGTGGCAGGCGCCAAACTTCTCGCTCACCCCCAAGAGATAGAGCTCGCGACAGGCGCCAGATATCTCGCTCACCCCCCAGATATAGAGACCGCGACAGGTGGGATGGCCCTCCTTTGCGGCGCCGGCTCGAAGGCCCCGGAGCCCGGGAGAGGGAGCGTGAGGTGGAAAGGGAAAGGGCCCAGGGCGACGATAATGGCCCTCCGTTGCCTGGCGTGCTCTCGTGGTTTCTTGGACAGCTCCCCAGTGCAAGCTCATTTGATGGTTTGTTCATTTCAATTTGTGTTACCAGGTGACTAAATTAATCCCAATGTTCCCTAGGCCCGATCTTCCGCGCGGATGATATGATGACGATGTTTCGGAATGTTGCAACAGGGGCCACCCCACTGCCGCCACCTCCTCCTGCCGCCCCCCCTCGAGAAGGTAAGTTATTTTTGCTTGTACCAGGCCTTGTTTTGAAAACTACACATTCCAGCTGGCCGCCCACTGCCTGACTATGGTCCGCATTGGGGTCCCGGGGGAGGATGGGGTGGACCCCAAAATCGTTGTTGAGTACGGCATTCACGGCAGTGACCAGCGACTGTGTTTGAGAAGGAGTCCTGCAGCTCTCATCGTCATGGTTCTCAAGGTCGATTCATTCGAGGGTTTGCGCAGTATTGATTGTGCCTGGCTTCTCTGGGCTACGAGTGTCGTCAGTTTAAAATGTTGTCTCACAATGTCGTGAAAGTAGCTAAGTGTGTGCCCTTGAGTGAGGGAGCAAATGTGCATTGGTACACTATCAACATGCTGGCATGAATGTCGAGAATGATATATAACAAACGCGATGACAAGATATAAAAATAATGATGAAGTTGTGGGGGAGGGGAGGGGAACTGATTTATATCGATGACGGGTGATCACGTATTGTGCTGAGGGGGATAGCTAACGAGTGAGTTGATGGCGTCTTCGGCTGCGACGCATGCCGCCTCAGCGTTTTCCAGATCCGCCTCATACAAGCGATACTGTAACAAACACCTTCTGTAACGGTGCTCGGCAGCAACCTTCTCAGCGCAGCACTCCTCGTGTGCCGCAGTAGCAATCGCTAGCAAACACTGTGCGTTGGGAGGAGCTACTTTATTCAGAAAGCGAGCAAAGTGAAGGTTCTGGCAAGCCACACCGATGTTTAGCCCATGGCAGGAAAAGTTCATAATCAACGCACCTCAATATAATCTTTGTCCACAGGTGTCACCGACAGAAGATTATGGTAGGTCAGATGAAATATTTCATCCGACGCTGAAGGCAGGCTTTGAAGCTTCTCATCCACCACGACTCCACCATTTTCCTTCTTCATGCTTTCCAGCTTGGAGCGAATAGCGTAGGTGTACTGATGGGCACGGTCACACATCTTTAGTGCAGAAGCGAAAGCCGCATCACATTTCGACACCTCTTGCAGGCATTCCTCCAGCCTTGACGCGGCAGCATTTCTTTCGATTACTCGTTGCTCAAGAAGGGATTCGGCAAAAGCGATAAATCCTGCGACAGGACTATCGAGGACAATATTTGGTGTATGGTTAAACTAAAAAGGGAGGTCAGTCGTTTCCATCGAAGACACTAGGAGAAACTAGTGACTTACATTTCTAGTGCCTCTGGATCGAACTTGAAGCCAATCACTGACCGTACCAGATCCTGGTAGTACAGCAACTGACATGTCGACTTTGAGTTGGTTCACTTGTTTGGAGTTGATTCAGTTGGAGAATGTTGCGTAAAGATGCAGTTTGTAGCTTGAGTCGCTATAAGACAAGTATGTACGTGTTCGGTCGTGGGACCATTGCAAGCCACTCAGAACACAACCAAATGTGTTATTTAAACTGGAGTGGTAGCGCTGTGACCCAAATGCTGTGCTAAATTGGTAAGCAAAAAGGTTGCGGTGCCCAGTGCTGTCAACTTGCTGTGAGCCCCCTTGGTCCGCATATGGCGCTCAACGCCGAGACAAGCAAGGGGATTCAATATTTAAGGACTATATATATACGACCTTCCCACCGGTCAACCAATCAACTTCTATGAGGTTTGATGGGGGGCAGGTAGGTTACTGATGGGCGATTTGAGCCATTCTGTCCTCTAACCACCCCAGGCCCCACTGTGCCCTCCATGCGTTCCTCTGCGACAACGGTGAGTTTTGTCAATCTCCATCATGCTTATCGTGCTAATGATGAGCTATAAGATGGTGGGGAGTCCATCGACTGGGGTGCGGTGACCATGTCCGAGAATCAGTCTCAATCAAATTACCACAACCTTTCCCCTATCGATGGGGCTTCGGGGTCGCCAAATGACCAACTCGACTGTGACCGCTCGGACCCCTTCCGCCTCATCCAGGATATCCTATCCCTTCCCGCCTCTGACCCACTCGATCCGTTCGATAACTTTGTCAATCACTCGCCGACTCACGATCTCTCACCTGGCGCCATACAGGGTGAGGGCGTTTCGATGCCGGCATTCCCCGTTGTGAATGCTTTTTCGATGAGCCAAGTGCCTCGCATTCCGCCGATCGGTGTTGCCCAGAGCGGTTCCCAGCTCACAACAGCAGAATTTTTTTTACAATCTACAGCGGCGCTTCGGTCATACACGGACGGAAATGGGCCTGCTATATCAGGGGATGGAGACTCCAGCGTTGAAGATCCGTTTTCGTTTTACACTGCGACTCCCGGATCACGTGAGTAATCTTTTGGAAAACTGTGCTACCACTGAAAGAAAATATTAGGTCCGGGCGCTGGCGAGGCGGCAAGTTCGACCATAGCCCTTCCCACACATTCGCGGGTCGAAGCCGACCTGAACTTCAAGCCCGAGACTCCGTCTCTCGAGGCCTCGGACTCCATTTCTCAAGCTCCGTCCGACGCTTCACGTCCATCTCGACCTTCGACCGCCGCCTCAAAGCAACGCAATCGTCGACCCCGCCACTCGCCTTTATATTTGTTCAATTCAGGCGTCACGCAACATCAAATCGACCATCTCGACCGCGTGACTGTCCCAGCCGACAGAATCTCAATCTGGTGTACTGAAGCAAAGTTATTGATTCTTCGAGGCACATTCACAACGACGCCACTATTCCCCTCGGTGGCCGAGGCCCACCAGCAGAGTTTGGATGCGTTGCGTACAGTATTCCTCCGCTACAACACAGCACCGGTTGCTGAGTTATCAGGTACGTCAGATAATGAAACAGCAGTTTTCCCGAGTTAAAACTGGCATGGCCCATCACAGTTCTTACCAACATCCCAGCCGCAAGTCTCAAAAAGGTGGATACGTTTTAGTTCTCGGCTCACATGACTGTACTGATTCCAGCATAGGTCGAGGAGTTCACTCGCACCGGCGCTTTTGCGTCATTCGTTTCTCGCGTGCATGAAAAGGTGGAAAACCCCAGGTTGGGCAAGGACAAGCGTAATGATTGGAGCAAGTATACCGATGAGAAAGGCAGGTTCATGTTCGGCCTCTTCAAGCGTCATAACGACAACCCCCCCGATAACACCATCGTCTCACAACGAGTGGCCGAGCACCTGTCAAACAATGCCTTCCTGGGCACTGGGGTACGCACAATACTGGCGGTGCTGCTTCGACTGATACCTCTTTCACAGCTAAAGTTCCTGCAGTCAGATGATTTGAAGGTTGCAATCATTCGACTAGTGTACGAGAGTGACAAGGGTGATGGCGTAGGCTCGCTGTTCCCTGAGGACTTCCGTAGGTCTTGCCCTCATCGAGCCGTCATAGCCGTTTCCACAGCCGTGAGTCCCAGTGACTATGGCCAGTATTGTATTTACTTTTACTCTGCGCAGATGTTCGTGTGCTTGAAACGTCGTGAGCATGGTGTATTCCGTGGAGAATACTCGCTCGAAGATGCCTCGGCCTTTGCACAGGCAATCGATTCCCAGCTGACAGCCAAGCTCACTGGCGAGCCCGACTTCACATCGTCGTTTGACGCCTTTTGCGTTGGTGTGGCTCGTGAGTAAGTCCATCTAGTCACTCCACTGTTTACAGCCAGCTGATTGAGGTGCAGTGGTTACAGGATTGCTGCAGTGTAATTCACTGCGCCATTACGAAAACTGGGCGCATCGAAGTCGAGCCCGACGCCCACTAATACCCCTGACACAACTCACCAGCCTGTGTGGTTCAACACCTCCAGGACGATAGCACCTGCGCAATGTACTTGTAACTTAGTCCGCTTTTACCCGCAACTTTGAATGGCCAGTATGTTTGTTTGCCTAAGCTCAGTTACAGTTACAGTTGAATGGCCAGGAGCGGGACCGGAGACGTCCGTACTGATTCTGTTCCTGTGTACACTACAGCTTCCATTTCTCGAATCACGTTATTCAGCTACCTTCACCCCTCCCTTCCAAATCCTCCCCAACGCAGGCCGTTGGTCTACATAAGAAATATCCTGAGGTATATCGGGATGAGAGGTTTGATCTCGTCAATCGCTTCGTGTACGTTTTATCTGTGTTCTTTGTAGTCGTCATCTAATTACACCACTGCAGCTCCCTTGATACAGATACTCCACGGCGCATAGACAAAGTCGCAGTCCTACGAGCTTTGCAGAGCAACGGAGAGTCTTATGATCAGGCGCGCGAGACTCTAAAACATGCCGGTGTCGGTGCCAGTGGAAAAGTCGAGCTAAGACTGGGTGGAGGTGCGCGCCCGCCGTCCGTATGTCATCACAGATTCATAAATTCCAGATATTCTAGCTCAACCTCAAACTTCGTACTCAAAGCAAAAGGTGCAGGACTATCCACGAAGGTGGGTAAAGTCACGGTCCAAGGATCCAACGCTAATGTCAGTCATACGATCAACGAAGATCCAAATTCACAAATCATATCAACGGGGCGAGTTGGCAAATCCAATTACTCTGTGCTTGCTAACGCTGCATCGCAGGTGCTTGAAAATGACCCAGACATCGGACCCCGATTCCCGACACCGACACCGACCATGAGCTCTTTGGTGAATGTCGTGACGGATGGTCCTTTGTAAACTCAACAACAATTCTGTCCCAGACACGATTGATACGCGTGTCCTGAACAAACCAACGGCACGCAAACCACTTAACGCGTTACAAATTACCAAAAATAACAACATCGTCATCACTTCCGCGAAAGCCATCGGCTGCTCCATCGTCAACTTTGGGTCATCTGATATCGCCGAAGGAAGTGCCGGGTTGCATGATATGCTTTATAAGGTATTGATTATCGCGAGAAATGTGTATGGTATCACGACTGAGCCTTTTCATCCAGGCTGTCACTGCTATAGTCAACCCAGGTGATCCAAATCTAGTTGAATCGCCCGTTTACGCTCAAGTTCAGTCGTCTACTTAATATCTAGGGGTACCACAGAGGAGTTCTCCCCACGTTCGAAACGCTTCACTGTGAGCAGATCGGTGAGCTTTGAGCACAAGGACCATGATTTGGTGTTGAATAGACGTGTACGTGTAGAGGTTGAAACTGACGCAGAAGGAATACGTTCGCAGTCCTTGGGTTCAATCCTGGAAAGTTGGCCAGGGTTCAAGCCAAAGCCCAAGGTACTTTACACTGTCCCGGTAAGCATGTCCCATCCAATCCGTCTTTAGGTGTTGCATACTTACGCATACTTAGTATGGGTGCAACCCTACTGGAATGACAGCCTCGACGCCCCGGCGCAAGGAGGTGATTGAGCTTGCTCGAGTGCACAACTTTATCATCCTTGAAGGTAATAGATGTATAACTACTCAACCCGGCTTGCTAAACCCTGATTAGACGATCCATATTATTACTTGTACTTCGGCAAGGCCGAGCGACCTCCATCGTATTTCCAGCTCGAGCTGGATGCGCCTGAGGTAGGCAGGGTATTGCGGTTCGACAGCCTGTCGAAGATTCTCTCCGCCGGAATGCGTATTGGGTTCGCGTCAGGGCCTAAGCCCTTCCTTGATGCCATAGATCTCCACGTAAGTCCCCCCTTCTGTTGCTGCCCATGTCAATGAATTCGAGATAATTTAGATCAGCACGGCAAACCTCCAGGGATCCCACTTGATGCAGGCAATTACGCTTGCACTCCTCGAGAAATGGGGATATGATAACTTCATCACCCACACGCACAACGTGGCGGCGTTCTACACATCAAAGCGAGACATTTTCGAAAAGGCGCTATCGACTCATCTTGCGGGCCTGGCTGAGTGGAGCCATCGGCTGCTCTGCCGTCAACTTCATGTCATCTGATATCGCCGAAGGAAGGGAAATTTTGATCCTGGGTCTCATCTGGCAGGTCATTCGTTGGTATCCACAGCGCAGACATTATTGACGGGTCAAGGACACTTGTGCTGGGTCTCGTCTGGCAGCTGATGGGGTTCGCCCTCGGCTCAATATCTCTACTTTCCCCCGTTGACTGACACCCATGTGGGCCGAATATCGTCAAGACACTCATGGTGTTATCCGGACAGGGTCACTCCATCAGTGACACAGAAATGTTCAAGTGGGCGAATTCCACCGCTCAGCAAAGCAAGCTGATGTAAAGACCATCAGATCATTCAAGGACCCCTCAATCACCTCGGGCACGTTCTACCTCGACCTGTTGGAGGCTCTGAGGCCGGGTATCGTCAACCCATCGCTTGTCATCAACATCAGTGATTCTGGCGACTACGAGGACAGACGGCAGAACGGTTCGTGATTCTCGGTTTCCCTTGTGTGTCAGGCGGTATGCTGACGCGTTGATATAGCTAAAGTGGCAATTTCCATCGCAAGAAAGACGAACACATTGATTTTCTTGGTTCCCGAGGGTATTGGGAGTTGAACGAACATGGATCTGCCTTACGTCCCCCTGTGGACTCTGACGAAGGCGCGGAGGGCGAAAGCATCGTGATGAAAGCCACCATCGTCAAGAGGCTCCGTGAACGCCACGTCGCCGCTGCCACTACGTCGCAAGAAGGCAGCGCCCCTATCACTTTACCTAGTCCTGCATTGCCCCATTCACAAGTTGTACCACTCGAATTGTGCCCTTTGTGATACATTGGTTCAGTACAGATATAGCCTACATCATCACGGTTCCTCTAGTAATTGAAATGCGAGAAGCAGACCATGGAGCTCTACGAGGGACATTTTCTCTCCAAACTCTCGAATTAAGAATTTGTTTCGAAGTGGATAGCACCAACCAGCTGCAGACTTCAGGTACGATCCACGAGTAAGTCCCGTTTTTACGAAGTCCTCCTGATAGTGTTCAAGGCTTGGCACTGCTGACCGCAGGAATTCAAGAACCTCTGTGTCAACCGTCTTATCAAGCTCAGGTCGGGGCCAAGCCGAGGTTGTGGTAGACTCAGAATGGTTGCGTGCCGAAGGCCCACCAGCCTACATCCAGAAAGGCCCATCAGACAGGACACCACTGATCATGATCATGATCATGACAACATACCTCGACGAGGTGGTGTTCATGTGGACGTGAAGGATTCGGAGTCTTCACTGACGCCTATTACCGTAAGAGATCCAGTGAAGGCATATCATGAATGGTGGAGAAACCTACCATATATCTCAACTAAGCCCTGATGATTGTTCTCAGTCAGAATTGTCACTCCCCGCTGATATCTGATCATGATCACAATAGCGATCAAGTCACCTGATCCGATAACAGTGAGATCATCATAGATCCGACTCACAGAATAATTATATTCATCATCGAGTGAAAATCACACTGCTAATTAAATGACATCAGATATCAGACTTATTTTGTGCCGATAAATGAACATCTGTATGTTACCGTATTGCTTTCATAGATATATGTTTCTCAAACTGGTAGAATGATTATAAATGCACTGTCAACTGAATATCAGACTGCTGATCAAACATCATGAGATATCAGACTTATTTTGTGATGATAAATGGATGACCTTATGTTACCTGATTACTTTCATAGATATATGTTTCTCAGACAAGTGGAATGGTTATAGATCCATTGTCAACTAAACATCAAACTGCTGATTAAATGTCATTAGGTATCGGACTTGTATTGTCCCGATAGATAGATATCCTTATGTTGTCTTATTACTTATGTAGATAAGCCTATATATGGTTGCGCCGACTTGTATCTGCTTATCAAATTCGTCTGGAAATACCAGCGCCTCCCCGATTTCCTGATGACCACCTCGTCAACCACCCTGGCATATGGCATGTCTCGCAGCCAGGACAAACAAGCAGTGGCCTGTTCGATGATTGGCCGGAGATCAAGCAGGTCGATGGGAGGTTGGAGAATGTGTTACAATGCAGAAGCCATCACATCATCAATTAAGTCTTAGTTGTCATTGTTGTCACCCTCTGCGTCCATGTCAATTAGTTCATAAAACTCAAGCTCATCATCTAAAGAGCGCATGCCCATTTTTTGTGCCATCTTCGTCCAAGAACCATCGTGAAAATTGAACAGACACCGTAGTTCGATTTTGTCGAGTGGCATGGTGAAATCCCAAGGTTCCTTGTCCTCATCCAGCCCCGTGAGATCCCCAAGCACTCCCACAATTTTGTGGTGCGGATTCTCTTCAACCTTGTGTTCTGGATTTGTCCCTATGCCACTTGAATCAGCATTTCCGAGGCTGCCTGGTATAGTGCCTGTAGTAGGTGCAGAGGTGTATTCGGAATTAACAGACGCGAGTTGTTTGGAGGCCTGATGGGGCTGGCGTGAAGTAGACTGTTGTGAAGCAGACTCGATAGAAGTGGGAAGGTTGCTGGAAGAGATGATTTTCCGCTTACGACATAGCCGCTCCTTGTTGTCTCCAATTCGTGCATACTCATCGCGAAGATGCAAATGAAGTTCAGCAAGGTCTACCATTGAGTTAAGATGGAGGTGCAAGTGAAGGCGAGTGAGGATAGTGCCGAAGACACTGAAAAGGCACTTGCATGATGCTGAGTTTGCACATATTGAAAAAAGTCGTCGGGCAAGTTTCTGCAGGGGAGATGGTTCACGGTTAGCATATTGAATGCCATTATACATTTCTAATGGATCAGGGCACTTGTTCTGTTATAAAAAAGTGAGATGGCTATGAACTGAGTGAAGCTTAAGATGTACATACCCACTCCGAAGTGTTGTGAGTCACTGCAGCAACCCAAGCCGGAAAGTTTTTGGATTCACCAGTGTTGTTTAGGTAGTCGCGTAATTCACTATATAGCACAGTGGGAGGGTCTTGCTGGTAGAAGCACTTCCAGAGCTTACAGATAAGACCATATATTCCGGCATTGGTGAAGTTACTGAGCTGTGCGAAAGGTGCATTCTTATATATGGGATTGAGAATGATGGCGGCAATGAAAATGTCCTGATTGCTCTTGCTCCATTGTCGCTCAAGACTCTTGATGATAGCCTGTATCATGAGATGGTCGTCAAATGTCATGCTTTTGTCCATTTTCAGATAAAGGGACAGCAGGTAGCCAAAGATGATGATAACTTTGTTGAGTCGGCAGTGTGCAGCTTGTGCGATATTGGTCATGAGTGTGAGAGGCTCTGTCTGCACAACCATCCTAACAATGGCATCAGTTTTAGATCTGGGGGGCTGATAAGAATCATAAATAATCAGACTTTGTCAGTGTTTGCCAGAAAACTGGATCATCAATCAGTTCAAACATCTTGTGGGCTTGTCTGCGAGCAGCTGCATCTCCGATAAGGATCAATTTCTCTCGGCAATCTCTCTCTTGCCGTACCATTGTGTCCAGCGCCCATTTCAGGTTGAGCAGCCTCTTGAATGCAAGGTAGTGAGCAGTCAACCTTGTTAGTACAGCACATATGACAGCAAGAACACGACTCTGCTGTCCAACAGACTGGTTGTAGGCAATCTGGATATCCCGAAGTCGAGATAACACAAGTGTTTTACTTCGCAGCCATTTGATAAGCCCAGTCGCACTTTGTGTGTATTTGGAGTAGATTGCTGCACCAGGGCATTTGTAGTAATCACCAACAACCAGATTTATTTGGATGAGAACTTCGATGAGCCAAGTGTTCGACATTGGACTGGGAGAAAATTGGGACTTCAACATACTTGATGGGCATAACAATTGGGGGCAACAAGCCACGGAAACTCCTGGACCAACTGTTTTCGTGCAGCTCGAGATTCTCCAGAAGCATCAGATGTTATGGCAACAACGGTAACTCTCCATGTAGCCTCAAGCTCCTTCATGACATCGATCAGTAGTTCCTTCAAGTGCACGGCAGTCTTCCAATTAGATGATACATCTGTCACCCATATAGTATGGACCTTGGAGACATTTGTTAGAAACTCCATAGCTAAAGGTGGTAGATACTGACTTCTCGTTCCCCCGTGGTCATCATAAAAGCCAATAAATGATGGAAATTTATACCTGTCCACCCATCAGTCTGTAGTGTCACCTCGGCTCCTTTACATCTTTCTCTAGCTGCTACTCAAAAATTTTCCACTTTGCGGGGGACCCATCGATCAGTCAACGAGTAGCTCGAGATAGGGAGTGCACCCGGAATAAATTCTTCAAAAAACCGCCTGACTACATGATTCTCAACCCAGCTGTACGGAATCCCACATGACACAGTTATGTGAGCTAAATGACTCGCAAACCTTTCTTGATAAGCGCTGGTCCAAACAGGTAAAGGTGGTTCTGTTGCGAGAGGGCCTGATGGCTGAGAGACTATCTGTCTTTTTGAGGGATGCAAGGAACCTTTGAACAAGGAGGGGCTAGAAGTAGAAGAATGTGTCGATAATGAGAAAGCAAGCGGAGAGCCAGTGATAGGACTGGGGATGACCATCTGCGGGAAAGGTGACAAAACTGCCAGTGGTGATGGCTGCCGGGACAGGATAGGACTGTATGAGCTGGGGAATGGTCCAGGGGATGCTGGAGACACTGTAGTAATTGGATTTGGGGAAAACAACAGTGTCCCGGCCGGGGGAGCTCCAGGCAGAGAGAGTGAAGACAAGGAAGCCTGAGGATTATAATAGGGTGACGGTCCCGAAGCCTGAGGACTTGGAATAACACTGCTGTAGTACTGCGGCTGAAGCACAATGTCAGCGGTTTGTTGAGTTTGCGACTCTGAGCATTGCTGTGCGGTCTGAGCAGTGAGATTGTGAACAGCTTGATGCACAGAGTCTGGCTGGACTGGGCATTTTTTCAGATGGGTGATAAAATTCTCTGGTCGTCCATTGATCCACAGACAACCCGGGTCACTGGAGTTGAGTGCCCACACTATCAATACAGCGTCAGTTACATGTTGTATATAAAAAGTAAAAGAATATGCACGCCATGCAACAACTGTTGCCTCGTCACGACATTCTTGTCTACGGCCCTGTCTGATCTCTTCCAGATCTTTCTCCCGTTTGCGATTAAGTCTATCTGCAAGACATTCTTTGCACATAGCTTTACCTCTCTTACCATCCTTCACGTGGAAGTTTGCATATGCCTCCGGGAGTCTTTGTGCAAGTCCAGGATGGTCTTTGAACAGATTGTGCAGCCACGAGCGATTTTTCCCTGACATGCGACATGAGTTGACTTGAAGCTTTGCGGGAATGCAAAAAGACAGTGAATTTAAGCATGGTTTAAGTACACAACAGTTCTGTATTATCGTAGATAGGCAGAACCTAGGAGTAAAGATGGAACAATTGAGGCCACTGGCCGTTAGAATGGCAAAAACACGACCTAAATACTTGCAGGAAGTGTGCTTGCAAAGCGGTTGACCTTGTGGAGGACACTGTATCGGACTCGTATCGGTAAGATAAGTGATCAACTATTTATGGAAAATGCCACAGCCACAAGGATGGCATGTTGGTAAGCCGATGGCAAGCCAGAACTTGTGGCATGTGGTGGTTGTGGCATGCCAGTGGTCCTCTGAACACTGCTTTCTGCAAAGACAAATGTGCGATATTGATTACTCATCTTGTACAAATACTGTCAGTGTTAGATCAACTTATTGTCGAGTCATGAGTCAGTAAAGTATTATTAATACAGCCTGCCACAGTTGGCACAACAAACATGACTTGATACACAGAATTGGTACAGCAGAAGTGAATGAGAACTGATTTCAGCGGGGTATAGGTGAGGCTCAGGTTTTTGGCCCATGCGGGACAGGGCTGAGGAGAGGAACATGATGTGGATATCAGAATGCAGGAGTAAGCTAGCAGTGTGTGCCTCTAAGACCGGGGAGCATTCTCCTTGAGGGTGATCGATGATGTGGCATTCTTTGTTGGCTGCAATGATGGAACTGTGTTTTTTGTTTTCTTGAGCAGCCATGAGGACTGTAAAATGACATATGTAAGCTGATCTTGTGCTTCATTCTGTGCACTTACAGAGGGTGATGGGGGGGCAAGCATTGTGCTTCCAAGCCTACGTTTGGCTGACCACTTTGACTCACAATCTAACGGCTTAACTGCCAAACTGTCAAGTGTGTTGAGCAATGGGAGGGCCCCATCACTGCTCTTGCCCCAGATGCCTGCAAATGGGAGTTTATGATTCACAATCAGGTGGTTGTACAGTGCAACAAGATTGTTGAATGTGCCACAAGCAGTACAGGCTTCTGAAGGGCAAGTAAACTTGTAGTTGTGATTGTCCTCATTGGCCAACAGTGGGTGGTGATGGGCATGCATGATATGGGAGATCACATCGGTACTGCTGCAGTGCCTAAGTGGCGGTCAGTGACCAGATTACAGCCGTTTGCAGAACTGAAGGCACCAGGCCTAATTGAGAAATATCAGCCACTTTTCTATGTTTTCAATACACTTGATGCAGCTCACTCGACTATTGTGCGATTTATCTGATT
>MU266621.1:0-20225 GCA_021014945.1 Leucogyrophana mollusca | reverse complement strand
ATCGGGGTGCCCTTGTGGAAGCAATGCCAGCGCTGCGCGATGCAGCTCCGTGGCATCCTCCAGGTCAGCTCTATCGCCAAACTGGTTGAATCGAGCGCAAAGGGCGAGAGCGAGGTTGTTCAGGGACACGGAACGATCGGGGTGCCCTTGTGGATGCAATGCCAGGGCTGCGCGATAGAGCTCCATGGCTTCGTCCAGGTCAGCCGTGTTGCCGAACTGGTTGAATTGAGTGGAAAGGGTGAGAGCGAGGTTGTTCAGGGACCCAGAGCGATTGGGGTGCCCTTGTGGACGTAACACCAGGGCTGCACGATTGAGCTGGACGGCTTCTTCCAGGTCGGCCGTGTCGCCGAACTGTTCGAATCGAGTGTGAAGGGTGTGAGCGAGGTTGCTCAGTGACAAAGAGTGATCGGGGTGCCCTGGTGAACACATTGCCAGGGCTGCGCGTTCGAGCTCCATGGTTTCGTCCAGGTCAGCTGTGTCGCCGAACCGGTCGAATCGAGTGGAAAGGGTGTTAGCGAGACATATCAACGATGTGGAGCGTTCGGGGTGTCCCGCTGGACGCAACCCGAGTGAGACACGATAATGATCGATTGCCTCCTCCAACTTCTCTCTATGGTGGCTCTGCTCGAAATCGGAATATACGGTGTCGGCAAGGTCATGTATGGAGCGCACAACTGAATGTTCCAGCTCCCTCATGTCACCCTGCCACCGGGGCTTGGCCGAGCTCTAAGAAATAGTGTCCCCGTCAGTACTGACAGTGTAGATTGAATGAATGACGTAC
The DNA here is from genome assembly GCA_021014945.1 of Leucogyrophana mollusca. NCBI lineage: Eukaryota > Fungi > Basidiomycota > Agaricomycetes > Boletales > Leucogyrophana > Leucogyrophana mollusca. Next base: position 19,444 of record MU266621.1, on the reverse strand, counting down.
CTCGCCAACTTCACCTTCGGTATGTGCAGCCCGTTCGACTTTTATAACGAGATGGCCTTCTTCATAGGGTGCTTTCGCCGGGAGAGTCATGTCTGGGGACAATAATCAGTCTCTTCACCACGGAAACAGTAAGGGGTGAAGCACTTAGAAATTTGCTACCGGATCCCAGCAGCTGCTCGGCAGTGGCATTTGATTCCCAAATCGTCTTGTCCTCTCTCCGGTGGCCCGGGAGCACCGCTTTCCAGCATTCGTACAAACGAAGCGCGATATATGACGCCTTGTCTGCTTTCCTGAATTCATATCGGTATGGTCGGGCTACTTGCAGATGCTGAGTTGAGAACACGTACAGTGGAAAACAAGTGTTCCATTCGATGGTTGACTGAGGCGAGGGTGCTAGTTCGGCTGTCCGCCCTTGCTTTCCGTCCACCTCGACAACGACGTAGAACCCGGTCGGGTGGTTATCAAGTGGAGATAACCCAGTGGCTCCGATGACTGCCACGGTTCGAGTAAGTTTCGGACGGAGAAACTCGACAACATCTCTGCGTACCTGTGAGTGAGAATTCTATCTTTCCTTCCGTGGACCCCACGTCGCCAGACATCTGGGATCACTCTCGCGAAGGAATTGTCCAGAGCTATATGGCGGCGAAACGGAGGGTAGGTGTATAGGGAAGTGGTCGGTTGCGAGGCTTGAGCACTGCGGTTGCCCATTTGAGTTTCATATCACGAAGGAAATAGTCTGAGGGAAAGTCTTCTATGATTAGAGAGGTACCCATATGGTGGCGAAATGAAGGGTACACTACCAACCTGGTTGGAGGCCGTGCAAGGCTGGTGCTGGTTGGCGGTTCATCCCTCCCTTGCTGCATGATGGTAGTCAATCGAGGAGTGCGGCTCTTGACTATGACGGACCTTTGTATCGGACAGAGGCGGTAAATATAGGCTCGTTCGGAGGGCAGAAGCGCAGGCTGGATCTTGAAACTCAACAAAAGGCTTCGAACGAGATAAACCACTACCACGACAATCGTTACGCTGGTTGTGCCGTTAGTCTCAGGTTGATTGGCTTGAGCACCATCGGATCGTGTCCTGCACGCTCTCCAGTACCCATCCATCTCACTCAACACTCCCACCCACGTTTGCAGGGCCACCCTCAACCCCCTACCTACGCACTTGAATCCTTGTTTGCAGACGCGTCATTCTGAGCTTGGCAGTCCATCATGCGCAACGAACCACCACAACTGCCTTCTTCATTCCCCATCGCCACGCTCAACTTCCACGTCCCAATTCCCCTTAATCATCTCACGCGTCACCAGCGAGCCAACCCCACCCCTCAAGCTCCAGCGTTCACCTCCCCCGACTCCCCAGTTCTAATCCGCCCTCCCCAGCCAGCACCCAGCGCAACGGCCACCCCACCTCACGTGCGAATGCACAGCGACCGGCAACCAGCTTTCCATCCACCCACCAAAACAACCATTCCTCTTGTTGCCGTCCTGCGCGAGTGGCGGCGGGGGAGGGTGCCTCGGGACGTGGGTATTTCCGCGCACGCCGTTTCCGTTTTATCGGGGTAGGATGGTTGATGTGGAGGGGGGTGAGAGCGAGGGGGAGAGCGAGGAGAAGGAGGCGCTGGATGGGTGTCGGCCGCCACCGAGCTCCAGCTCACGCTCATCATCCCCAGTAGTATTATTATGCGCGCGTGTGCCCGGGGATACATAAGCCCTTCTCCACGTCGTCGAAGCTCCCCTGCATCCGTGGCGCACAACCAACACCGTCGGTTCACCCTTCCGACGGTTCGTCCGCCCGCGTGCCCCACGTTTGCCAACAATCAACCTGTCCAGCGAAGTTTCGGGAATCCTAGAGGCCTGTTTGGCCGATCTGGAGAATTCTGACGGGTAGGAAGGCCTGAGCGGGTATCCGGATTAATGCAGCTACGAAGGGGACGATAATGATCTTTTCCGGGCATGGATCGCCAAGTTCAGAGGGAGGAAATCCGGCCTCTCCGCTAGTCTTCCTATGACTTTGTTGGTTTCTATATCCTGTCCTCGAGACCTAGACGAGTGTGGAGTATAGATGCTCCAATCTTAAGTTCACTTGGATGACACTAGCAAGGTATCCGTCCATGTGAAATGAAAAGATGGAAATCAGAACTTTCTTCCTTCATCCTTGGATGTTATAAGAGCGTCCGCGTCGAGCAGGCCGCTAGCCACTCCTATGTAGCGCTCAGCCAGCTCATGCACGTCCTTGTATACCTCCCCCACTTTGCCCCCATCCGCCAAGCCCGGCAGCCCCCGCGCACGCACATACTCATTCGCCAAAAAGAACGCTGGAAAGAGGGCAGTCAGCACCGGTTCACCACCCGACACAATCCACCCTCACCAGTCCTCTTGTTGCCGTCCAGAAACGGATGTCCTGCCACAGCGAGAATCGTTTAGTTTATGTAAATGGGGGATTATGCCATACAAAATCAACCGACTGACCTTTGATGATACCGTAAGACAGGCTCGCAGCGAGCTCAGCCACGGACGACTCCGGCTGGTAATACGCCTTCTGCAGCGGCCTCGCCAGGGCGGATTCGAGTTCGTTGGGTTTGACGACTTGGGAGGCCGCTGGGTGAACGAGTTGCGCGTTTATGGCGTGGGCGAAGGTCGGTGTGAAGAGGCGGGCTAGGCGGGGGGCGTGGGCGGGCATATTTGGATCGTAGACTCGAAGTTCAATGTTCCACTTGTGTACTCGGATACAAAGGTTTCCGCTCGCCCATAGGCACCCACTTGGTCAAATAACAAAATGGCTTGGCGCAGTTTCAGCTATTACTGCAAACAGCAGGAATAGTCACCACTGGCAACCCCGATTTTCAAGCAAGATTTCAGTCGCCGGCACCGACGAGCACCAACGGTATTCCTCCTCCCTACTACTCTGTTCTAAGCTATTAGTATTACAGATACTCTCCAAGTGCCATATCACGGGTTAGTTCCGTTACAAGCCTCTATGAGTATGCATGCTGATGCCACTCTCGTTCTAAATCCTTGTCCGAGTGTAGGTCATGTCATTCTGCGGCATCTCTCTCTCTTGCCAGTTCCTCAATATTAATGCCACACGCCTTGCCCGCGTTCATGCACAATCACATGCACGTTCCATGAGGACCAGCGCAGCTCTCCGCTCGCCATCCGAGCATAGAGTAGTTCTCGACCACCAAACACTCTACGTCGACCGAGCCCTGGCAGAGGCCCTCGGATGGAAGCCGGAGAAAGGCTCCGACGCCGGCGTCCAGCTGTCGTTAAGCGGGTGGGGCCCGACGTACTTTGCTATCGCACCCGCGGGGAGCGAAAGTGGTGAGTCCCAACGTGCTGATGTCTCGATGTTTCTCGTGTTTACCCTCCTCGAGATCGCCTTGCTCGCGCTGTAGTCGAGAGCGGGCACAACCCCAAAGTCAAGGCAGTCTTGGATTATCTGAAGGAGCGCTGATCGGGCTGGAGTATGGATATACATCACACTGGCAAACACAGCGCCCAGCGCTGGTTTACAACCATATTGGAGTCCAGTGTCGACCACTATGGACGTGGGCCTGATGCGATATCTATTTATTTCTCCCGAGCATACATTTTGACCCTGCCAGTGTTGCGAGCACACATCCTCCAGTGAGTGTTGTGCTATAGTGATTCCGCAATTTGTTATCCACGCATAGGCGCTTCTGTTGCCCTATGTTGAATATGGCAGAAAGACCTCAAGGGGTCAAACGCCGAGCCAGGTGGAATGCGACGAATGACGAAGTGAAGGGACGCGCCGCATCTGAAGGTGGACTTGGAGATGATAGCGGTGTGGTACCAGAATGGGGTCGGAGGAGCCTTGTAAGGGCGATGGGAAGTTTTAGGAACGAATAGTGGTCGTGAACGTTGTGAAGTTAAGTGACGTTGAACAGCTCCAACGGTATCGAGGTTGACCATGAACGCGATCGTATGCCTGAGCCGCAAGGATGCGATCCTGGTGTCCAACATATCGGGTCCACAAGCATGAAGGCCCTTCACTTTCAGCTCCCTCGTCGGGCCATCGCTTACCTTGACTTTCGCTGTGGCCTGTCTGGCTATCGATCATCTTCTGTTCGTGGATCTTGCTCCCATCAGCGAGGCTGTCCGCCGACCTTCCTCCACGGGCTTCAACATCGCCTCCCCAGGGCTCATACACGAAATGGGTGTTGGACTCCGAATTTTGTCTGAGGATCATATCTGAAGGTACCATCAGAGCCGCACTACTGACCGGTACGACTTCTGACCGATTCAAGGCCTGCTCACTGATCCGCACAGATCAATCCCTCCACCGTACTCTGCAGAGACCGCAGCGAACGTCTTTGACTCGAATTCGGGCGCCTACCAGTCCCGGTGGATGTTACGCAATAACCGACCGATATGATCAAGCGTCAAGCATTAAAACGCTTTCCATTCTTTTGAGTGCCGATGACCAACTCACTATCAAAGAGCTATCTGAGAGCCAGTTCACCGCCCTCTTATTCCTCACCATCATGATAACATACCGCCCGGGCACCCCGGGTCGGTCACTCCAAAGGCTCTGATGAGGAACACGCATCAACTCCTATTTATGGTGAGTTCACCTCGCTTTGGCGCCCAACTGTCTCATGCATGAGAACGCAAGTGCTGTCGCTGCATCAAATCGATATCTCTCCCAGCCTTCCCTTTCGTTATATGGTAAGAGACACCACCAACCCTAATGTATCATACTACTATAGTGGGTCGCATATCGTGGTGCGTATTCTTTTGGTGATTGTGGACGCGTGCCTTTCCGCACATGACTTCCGGTCCCTTCGTCAGACCGAATATCGTATGCTAGGACGGCTTCCAAGAAACAGCTGGGGCTGTGTGTAAAGGAGCACTTCAAATGTTGCAACTTCAACATTCTCCGGTCCGATTTGTACCCAGCCTGCACACGATAGGCCATGTCCTCGCCACTTTTGCGTCTGTGCATCTCCCTGACTCCTGATTGGCTGCCACATTGATCGGCGTTGGTCCCCTGTATTGGTGGGGGGGACTGACCCTTCGAATGCATGAAAGGAAAGAAGATGGCGGGTAGTATTGGCTACGGGTATATAACCCAGTCATCTTCCCGCCCCGAAAGAACAGATCACAAGCATTCCCCAGCATAATCAAACGAAATGTCCCTGTTCACCTTAAAGAGAACCATTCCCTATCACCTCCACACGTTGTACTTGTTCACGCAGTCTGACATATCGACCACCATAATCCCAGTGGTGAGCACAGTCTAATTGATACTGAAGATGATTCGTGCTGACTCCGTCGACCTCAGACATTATTCGCCATCGTTGCCGCACCGATCTATAATTTAGCCCGTATTGTCCATGTTGTGTTCTGGATCTGGGTACACCTCCTCCAATTCAACATCGCCAACCAGATAGTCGACCCCGAAGAAGATGCCAAGAACAAAGTGACGCGCCCCATCCCCGCCGGACGTATCACACTGCAGACTGCGACACGTCTGCGCTGGATTCTTCTCCCAGTTTACTTCACCTATTCCGCGTTATACAGCGCCCAAGTACTCGGGGCCAGTGTAGCCATTACCGTGTTAACTATGGTGTACCACGAGGGACATGCACATGCGCACTGGTTCTCGAAGAATGTGGTTACCGCCGTGGCCTACGGAACCTTCGAATTCGGGGCCACCCTGGTTGCAGGTTAGCGGTTTCGATTTTATGTCGCCACTGGGCAGGTCGTGACTCGAATCACAGGTTGCGATTACTCTCGAATTGAGCCTACTGGCTTGCTGTCAGTCGTGATCAGCACCGCAATCCAAGCGACTACTCTTCAAGCGCAAGACTTCAAAGATGTGGATGGTGACCACCTTATCGGCAGGACCACGATTCCCATCGTATTCCCCACATTATCCCGACCATCGATGCTGATCGGTCTCATCCTCTGGTCCGTGTATCTGGTTATGACATGGAAGTTGGACTTGGCTTGCAGCGTGGCGTTCATCGGCCTGTCTGCGCTAATCGGGGCGAGGTTTGTTCTTTACAAGGAACGCCAGGAGGATAAGGTGTCGTGCAAGCTTTATAGCGTGAGTGCATTCATTTTTATTGGCGACATGCTTTCTGACTTCGTCATATCAGCTCTGGTCATCCGTTGTTTACTTGCTTCCAGCCTACTGGCGTTATTTCCACGCACAGGCGTGATTAAAGAGTATTGTCGGTGGACTTCACCAAAATGATTCGCCCGATTCAGAAATATAAGCACCCTATCTGGTGTAAATCCATGAGTTCAATTACTTGTTCGTTATTTATCAATGTACCCTGCTCGCCGAACGGAGGAAACGAAACCTAATCTTGTGAATGATTCAATGATTCTGTGAAACTCGAAGATGCTGAGCGCGGAGCGCGGAGCGCGGAGCTTAGCACTCGGCACTGACTGTCACCGCCGTGTGGGGCCCCGCATTCGCGCCTGAGTTGGCGACTCCGGGGGGTGTATTGGAGATCGCCTCGCGTGCTTTGAATCCATTCGTCAGCGATCCTCCCCGCGGGGAGATCATTGTATAATATCGCTCGGTCTTCCCCGTGACGGGAGCGCGAGACTGACGGATCAGCGTTGAGACCGTATCCCTGTTGGTCAGGTCCTTGAGCGCCCTGGCCTATGAGCGTTCGCTGTCCTCGAACTGAACATAGACTCAGCCATTGTGTTAGACAGCTCAGGGGTCGCGAAGGCCCTTTTGAATTCCTGAATGATAAAACTTCATTGTGGGTCTTATACTATGAGATGCACAGGAGGCTGACTATGAAATGACCAATCGCCGACAGTTGGTATGCATACAGCACGTGATCGCGGTTTTGGGCAACGCGTCTGAGTCACGTGTATAAGAAATCATTCCTCAACGCTTTTTGAGAGAAAGATAGATACTGTACCACAATGGAAATCACCGCTACTGATGATGATGATCTGCTGGTGACAAAGCCTGGAAAAATAACCTGACGGCAGCAGCCAGAATTATGGTCCGTGTTCAACATGTGTCGTCGAAACGTTTGTAAACGACCCAGGCCGAGCGGCAAAGCAAACAGCATTTCTCACGGCGTCTGTCACGATCCCTTGAGCCTTGTCTGACTCACGCTTTTATTCCACTACCACTGGGTACCACTACTTATAAAGACTTCTGGACCGGAGACTAGATTCAAAAAGGTGTACTCATGCGTATGTTGAACTCCCGAATGTCAGACGCCCAAGCTGGACGGTAGCCTCATTTCCGATCTCTCCGCTTGTCCTTATCGCTGGAGGTAAAAAGGGCTGGCCTCGCCTGGGGCTCGGGAATGCATCGAGAAACACTAGCTACACCAGACTATGTAGGGCTCATACTTTGCGAAGCCAACGGATCGTTTCAAGCGGACATCATGGACATTGTGTCTCCATTGGTCAATACTCTCCCACCGCGTCTCAGGCTCAAAGAACACGTGCAATGGGCTGTTATGCTTTCACTCTCGGTCAAGTTTCGTGTTGTCCTAGTTAATGGCTTATCCCTGAAAGCCACGGTCTTTTCAGTGTCGTGAAGATGCTGGATCTTACTGAGCAATACAATATGGTAGCCCGTTCGCGTCCAATCCTGATTCGACTGTCGAGCTCAGTCGACGTGGCACGTATAACCATTGTTCGATTAGCTGCCGCGAGCATGTCTACAAGGTCCTTACGCCAGGAAGTAGATCATTTTCGGCATGGGACAATCGTACGCACGCTGGAGAAAGAAAGCAGTTCTCACGAGTGTTTCGTCGACCATATTCACAGTCAAATCTGGTAAGATTTAACCATACTATCCGATGACTATCTGGAAAGCATGACGCTTGTTATCTGATAGAGAACAATATGAGATTAGGAAGCTGTCCTGCTATAATAATCACTCCACCATCCGGGCTTGTTACTACTTCTAGGAAGTACTCAACCACGACACCGTGGAATGAAGTCCTAACGTCTATCAAACCTCTCACGGGTCCCCAGGAGGGGAGGTTGGTCACGCAATTTATACTTGCTCACAGCTACTTTTCTGGTATCTTGTTCAGTCTGCTCGGTAAGTGAGGGTCAAAAGATCGGGGTGGCAGGTGAACCTGACACCCTTCTATAGTGCGGCTATTGACTATAACCACCAGCCCTCGGAGCTGTCTCCTTACCCCAAGGAAACTGTACTGCGGTGCGAATCTTCGGAAGGGCGATAAAGCGTCCGGAAGCACTTCTGTCATTCCCGTGTAACCATTCTGCCCGCTTTGCGACGACCTCAATCGACACTCTGTTTCTCAGGGATATGATCCCCCTGGCTCGCCGAGGCTGCAAAGTCGAGGTGTATAAGGAACAGCGGTTTATTACAGCATAGTTCCTATGGATTTAGGGGGAGCATTGTTGCAGCCCGGTGCGTCTAGGTGGAGCAATCATGCAGTACGAAGTCCAGGTGCCGAGTCTTCGTGCGTGCATTGGGCAGAAATTTGGCTTGTCCTTCTATTTCGACAGCTTCTTCGGGAAACCGAGGCGCTTGTCCCTGGGTGTCCTCGGTATAAAGCTGAGGTAGATATTCCCACCTGAGGATTGACTGTACCACTCCCCCTTGAATCATTTACAATGCCCGTGCCCCTTGTCAACCACTCTGAAGTCGATGTCCTCATCATCGGCGCGGGACCTGCGGGTCTCATGGCTGCTAACGCTTTGGCCAACGCCGGAGTGAATGTCAGGATTGTCGACAAGAGGTAGGGAGATTCTACGTGTATCATTGCCAGTCTTACTGTCGTGTTAGGTCGGCAATGGTCACTGCTGGTCAAGCAGACGGAATATCACCACGCACCATAGAGGTCTTCCAAGTAGGCACTCATTGGACTCGAGTGACTCGGCGACTGACAGTTACACAGAGCTATGGGATTGGCGAGCGCCTCCTACGAGAAGGATGTCAGGTGCACATGGCTGTTAGTTTTCCAATGATGAATACAAGCGCAGGATATTGGCTGACATAGCGTGGACAGGCCTTTTACAACCCTAGCTCAACAGGCGGAATCGAGGTGCGTTTCTCCCAGGTCATCAAGCGTGCCCTTTCTGAGCAATGTCTTACGTAGCGTACTGGACGAGCCCCAGATGTCACCGCTCCCACCGCTAGATACCCCTTCGAGGTGCGTAAGATTTGGCATGGATTTCTCGAATGACCTCATGCGGTAGCATAGTTGGCCCTTCATCAAGGAGGAATTGAGGCGATTATCTTGGACTCGATGACCGCGCTGGGCGTGAATGTTGAACGTTCGACCATGCCCACTTCAATAGAACTGTCTAAAGACGAGGGGGAGCTCGCCGATCCGAATGCACACCCTGTCCGCGTATGTGCTACCAGATCATTTTGAAGCACGGAAAACCCATCCATCTATAGGTCACGCTAGAGCGTCTGGATGAAGAGGACGGTCAGCCTCACCCTGAGGTAGTTCACGCCAAGTTTGTTCTTGGGGCAGATGGTACTTTGTGATGATCCTTCTGATCAGAAACCCTTGCTTACTTTCCGCCCCGACAGGTGCCCACTCATGGGTTCGGAAAATGTTCGATATTAGCATGGATGGCGAACAATCAGGTAATACTCGTCACAATTGTAATGCGCCGAGCTAATGCCCACTGTTTTCTTGCCAAGACTTTATCTGGGGTGTGGTTGACATGGTGCCAGACACTGATTTCCCCGACATTCGAAACAAAAGTCTCATTCATTCCAACAATGGTTCATGCCTCCTCGTTCCTAGAGAGGCCGACAGAATACGAATCTATATGCAGTTGGCAGATAAAGACGTCCTTAATCCCACTACAGGCAGAGTCGACAAAGAGAAGATGGGCCCAACGCAACTACTTGATGTACGTGACCCTGCTTGATCTAGCAGTAGCATACGCACTAACGTGGTTGATTGGCAGGTCGCACAGAAATCCATACACCCCTACAAGCTTATCCCGACCAATGGAATTAACTGGTGGACACTGTACATCAGTAAGTCGAGTGTGATGGATCAGGGATGCCTCTGAACACTCTCGCAGTTGGACAACGCGTGGCTTCCAATTTCTCCGTCAAAAACCGCGTTTTCATCGCAGGGGATGCGTGCCATACTCACTCTCCTAAAGCAGGTGAGTCGCCGCTCTCACAGTTCCGGTAAGAACGATTACCGAGCATATTTTCAGGCCAAGGCATGAACGCAAGTATGAATGATGCTCATAACCTTGGTAATGCGAAGCGTCTTCACTTGGTCTTCTGAACTAACTTGGATGAATAGCTTGGAAGCTCGCCCTTGTGATAAGAGGATGGGCGGATATGTCACTTTTGTCGACGGTAAGCATGGTGAAGTGCCTGTTGTCCCAAAAACTGACCCGTATGTACAGTACGAATCCGAGCGTCGCAAGTACGCGCGGGATTTGATTGCCTTCGACAAGGAGTTCTCAACCCTCTTCTCTGGTAAACCACAGACCGAGGAGAATAAGGATGGTGTCTCGCATGAAGTGTTCCTGAAGTAGGCCACGTGTTTTCTTCAATCCGTCCCAGTCTAATTTATTGCCCTTGTAGAGCATTCCAAACCTTTGGTGGCTTCAGTAGTGGCATCGGGGTGCACTACAGCCCATCGGTAGCCGTTGCCGATGCGCACCAGTCATACGCCAGCAATTTAATCATTGGCGAACGAGTACCCCCACACAAATTCGTCCGTGCGGCAGACGCCTGGCCATATGAACTGCAGGACCTACTCCCATCCGACTTCCGGTTCAAGCTGCTCACGTTCGTTGGCGATATTACTGACGCTTCACAGCGCAGTAAGGTCGAGTCGATGGTGAAAGAACTTGAGAGGCCAACGGGCTTCTTAACAAGATACTCCACTCCAAACACAACTTCTAAGACCACGAGATTCGATATCATCACTGTAGGTCTCGGAAGGAAGGAGGAAGTGGACTTCTTGCAATACCCCGAGCTCCTCCGGCCCCATTGGTCAAAGTAGGCTGTGCGATGTGATTGTCCTGATCCGACGCTGATGTGCACTTTATCAGGGTCCTGATCGACGACACTGATGTCACTGGCAGCCTCGGTGGCCAGGGATATTCATACTACGGGGTCGGGCCTGCTGGTGCAGTGGTCGTTGTCCGTCCTGATGGGTACGTTGGGGCAATCACGCCTCTCGAGAGAGTAGGAGAACTCGACGGCTACTTCGATTCTTTCATGAAAGCACCTGTTTGATCAGATTTCGGCGGCTCTTCAAGTTGTACTGTTTATTTGTCGTATGTTCCTCGCACCATAGACCTCACAGCACATGGTCATTGTATACTAGACCACAACAACGTTGGCCAGCATATGCCGGCACCACAAATTAGAATCGCATTTTGTTTGAATCTGATCTCATCGCTTGAAAAGCACGCGGGACGGGTCGGTTATGGGTCCTGTGGCTGTGACTCAGACTTTTGCTCACTAACAACTTGAAATGATTCAAAACCTGGAGGGCTTGGGCCAAAATGCCGGCGCCACTCATGATGCATGATGCATGAAATTCGGTCGGACGGCCTTCGTTTGGTCTCCAGCGCTTGTAACGAACTCGTGGACAGTGGCGAACTGACGGAATAAGGTGCCTTAGAGTGACGACCGCCGGCCGCGGGATCCAACCGGTATCCGTCACGGACGGGTCTCAACCTCCCTGAATGCAGTAATACATAATCCCCCGATCTGCACCTCTTGGCCGCACCATAAAAAGGAGCCATGATCATCCACAGCGGTTCGTTCCACCCGCCTCTACCCCCGCACTTACAGCGCGAACGATGGCCTCCTCGACTACCAGTGAAGAAGATAATCGCGTCGACGTGTTAGTTATTGGCGCCGGTCCAGCTGGACTCATGTGTGCCAATGCGCTAGCAGCCGCCAATGTTAATGTCCGGATTGTGGACCAGAGGTGAGGCACATTCTGTCCTGGATGACTTGTGCATGGGGTGACCCGGTGCAGACCCTCAAAGGTGGCTGCTGGTCAGGCAGACGGTATCCAGCCCCGGACAATCGAGGTCCTGCAGGCAAGTCACTGCTGTGTACTGGTGGTATAACGCTAAAACTAGTGTAGAGTTACGGTCTCGCTGAGCGCTTGATACGAGAGGGAAACCAGATGCACATGTGTGTAAGTCATCGGAGAGTGATATAGTCACAGTGCTGACTTCATCAAAGGCGTTTTACAACCCTAACGCGAAGGGCGTTCTCGAGGTGAGACCCCGGCTTTCATGGCTGGCCTACGCCTAACAAGACTTTCAGCGCACTGGCCGCGCACCAGACGTCACTGCTCCAACCGCCCGTTACCCGTTCGAGGCAAGTGCTTTCAGGAGGTCCAAACTTATAAGTTCACCATCCATACCGCGGTACAGATAACCTTGCACCAAGGAGCCATAGAAAACATTTTTCTGGATTCGATGGATGCTTTACACGTCAGGGTGGAACGTCCAATCGTCCCCTCTTCCATTGAGCTGGCACGTGATCAGGCGGAATTGCAGGATGCGTCGTCGCATCCCGTTCGCGTACGTTGCAATATTCTCTGATTTAACAATTAGGTACTGATGTAAACACGATTCAATAGGTGACCTTGTCGTACGTCGAAGGCCCTGATTCACCAGCCAGAACGGAAGTTGTGCGCGCAAAGTATGTCATCGGAGCGGATGGTGCGTAGTTGGTATGCTAGGGTCTAATGTATCTGGGATTAACGCGCCCCTAGGCGCACACTCATGGGTTCGCAAGTCTTTCGGGATCACGATGGACGGAGAGCAAACGGGTAAGTTACGCGGTGTCATCTACGTGCTTCATACACTCAGCTAACTGTTCTCCGCGTACTCAAAGACTACGTCTGGGGGGTCGTCGACATGGTTCCGGACACCAACTTTCCTGACATACGCAACAGAACCGCGATCCATTCGACAAATGGCTCTTGCATGATTATTCCGCGCGAAGGCGATGTGGTTCGCTTGTATGTCCAACTTTCAGACAAGGACGTTATCGATCCGGCCTCAGGGAGAATAGATAAAAGTCGCATGAGTCCGGAGAAGTTACTCGAGGTACGCCTTTGTGCTCATATGCTTGTACTTATGTTGACTGTTGGCGTTCTGGAGGTGGCGAGAAAGACTTTTTATCCGTATACGCTGAACACTCCCAAAGAGTTTCACTGGTGGACAATCTATATTAGTAAGCCTCGCTGTGCAGCTCCTTTGAATTATATCATTGAATCTTGGGGATACACGTTGCCCTTCATTAGTTGGCCAACGCGTGGCTTCCAGGTTCTCAGTAAACGAGCGCGTATTCATCGCTGGTGATGCATGTCATACGCACTCGCCTAAAGCCGGTGGGTGTGAATGGTCATCTGCTCCAATAGGGCGGCTTATATAACTGTCAACAGGACAAGGCATGAATGCAAGTATGAACGACACCCACAACCTTGGTACGACGTGCCCTTATGCCTCGACAAGCATCTAATTCAGCACCGAACGCAGCGTGGAAACTTGTTCATGTACTCAGAGGATGGGCAGATGTGTCGCTACTAAAGACGGTCAGTCCTTAATCTACCAAGAAACATAGGTCATAAATATTAAACGGTCCCGTGCGCGTACACAGTACGAGCTCGAGCGCCGGAAATATGCCCAAGACCTGATCAATTTCGATAAGGAATTCTCAGCTTTGTTCTCGGGGAAACCGAAGACTCTCGATAACCTAGATGGAGTCTCCCACGAGCAGTTCCTGAAGTCCGTGGCAGGCTTTCTACCCCACCTGTTATTATTAAATAGCGTTCTGATCCGAACCGTGCCGTCCTCCACAGGGCTTTCCAGACGTTTGGCGGCTTCACTAGCGGAATTGGCGTGCATTATACACCCTCGGCCGTCGTCAACGTTACCCATCAACCATGCGCTCCGAATCTGATAATCGGGCAGCGCATGCTCCCGCAGATATTCGTCCGCGCGGCAGATGCTCGTCCATACGAGATCCAAGACCTCCTGCCTGCGGACACACGTTTCAAGCTCCTCCTCTTTGTCGGCCTCACGACCGAGTCCCAGCTCGCCAAAATCAGTGCGCTGGCGGAGGAGCTGGAGAAACAAGATAGCTTCCTCCAGAAATACGCCAGAGATGGGAACGTTTCCAGCGTGTTTGATATCCTGACGATCACCGCGGGTAAGAAGGACGACGTGAATTTCCTGGATCTGCCCGCGCTCTTTCGGCCGCATTGGTCCAAGTGCGTGCATTGTCTCTCCCACGGCTATCCCAGTGCTGATCTTCGCTCTGCGTTTACATAGGGTGCTGATCGACGACACGGACGTGACGGGGAGTGTGGGTGGGCATGCGTATGACAGGTTCGGGATCGATACAGGTGCTGTGACGCTCGTGGTGGTGCGTCCGGACGGGTATGTTGGGATGATTGCACCGTCGACGGCGATTAGAGATATAGAAAAGTATTTTGCTGGGTTCATGAGACCCTGCGCCGCTTGAGCACACCAGTCTGTGGTTGTTTTATTACTTATTGTACTAAGTGAGTTTTTTAGCTGGATTCTTTGTCGACTGCTTGACTCATGGCCCTCTAGCCTTTTGATCTGTATGTACCCTATAAATAATTTGTGCTTTGATATTATGTTTCATATTAGTCCACGCACAATATGGCGTCTTCCAACGTGTCCTCTTTCCACTATAATCGCAACACCACCAGAGGCTCCCGGATGTCCTGGTGAAGGCAAAACTACTCCGAGTTTTTTTGGATATCTTCCTTGGTCTTTCAACTGATTTTTGGTGGGTGCAGGACTTGCACCAGGGTAATTTTCCTGCCCAGCTCCACCCAGCCTAAGGACCAAGCACAGATGGACCAGGAGGCCTGACTGAACTTGATTCTGCTGCTTTCCTCGCTGCTGTGATGCGCGATGTGGGGAAGACTGGGACTCCTGCGAATACAGGGGTACATAGCAGAGTGCGTTGGGAGGTCTTGGCCTCTAACCCGCGAAGGAACCGCAGTCATGAGCCATACTTCACCTGCACAACTCGCAATCCGGATTGCACTCGAGCACAGGAGCACGCCTGTAGTGATGCATGCGCATGATACACCGTAGTGAGTACAACGACAACAAATAAACTTAGTATAAAAAGGAGCAAATAGCAGTCGTAAGTTAAGACCCTCCGATTAAATGGCGCCTGCGATCAGTGATAAGAGACCCGCCGAAGAAGTTGGGATGTGGGAAGGTGGTGCAGGGACCGAGCATTCAAAATCTACACCTCCCCATAGAGCACACACTGAGCGTACTCGTCCTGCTCTATGCCTTCCTTGGTTAGGAGGATGTCTCGGACCTGGGCATTCGAACTGAGATCATCAAAGAGTCACAATATACGTGCCGTACTTACCTCGGGCGGAGGATTAAGCCCATAGCTTTCGGCCCTCTCCCATCGTTCGAGGCGAGTCATTCCTACGCATGGACCGTACTCGTATGACCTAGGGAACGAGAGAGTTGGGAAGATATGGCTGAGTGAGAGGGGGTGACGCTTACATGTCAAATACACGGAGGATTTGGTGTATTTTATTTTGGTTTTCTGCATGAACTGCGAAACAGACACGTGAGTAACACATTCACCATGTTTGACATTCGAGAAAGAAAATGAGGTAGTTTGTGGGCTCAAGTCCTCGCACGCCCCAAAAAGCAGGGTATATGCACACTCACTAGGTTCCATGAATCCCATTTTCGCTCTCACTTCCCCGAAATGCTTTCGGTATCGTCCCGCCTTGTCGGCCACATCCAGTTTCTCCCTCTCCTGTATCACCGCTTCAGGTTCATGAGAAACCTCAGGTTGCTTGACCTTCTTCCCACTCCCCTTCCCGGCCTGTGCCTTCGCAGAAGTCCGAGTATTCCGTGCAGAGACAACGGGAACGGGGGAATACTCCTCCGTCGACGATATCTCAAGAACATCGGGATCACTCTCCTGCGCCTGCTGATCGACCACGCTCTCCGCTTTGGGTTTCTGGACGAGCGAGGAGGCCCTTCGCGTGACGATGGGTTGTTGCTTTTCTTTGGCGCTGATGTTCGAGTTGGTACGCTTTGCGCTGGCGAACCCAAGCGTTCCTTGCTTCATAGTCGAAGTGTCAGATTTCGATTTCTTGGTTAACGACGCAGATCTGGATGGAGCCATGAAGGACGTGGATACGGAAAATCAATCGGCAGAAAGTTGGGAACGGTTGTGGGTGCACGGTTCAAATCAAGTTCAACTTGAACTGCTGCAGGGTCGCTCAGGGGGCAAATGAGACATTTGGAGGTAACGCGTACTTGATGCTTGCTCTGATTACGACAACAACGGCCGACTAGCTCAGTTGGTTAGAGCGTCGTGCTAATACCACAAGGTGTACGCGAAGGTCTTGGGTTCGATCCCCACGTTGGCCAATTCTTTTTGCCCCCCTGCGAGGGGGAGATAATTTTCTGCCACGATACACTGTCTTGGCACTGTCGCTGTCAGGGCACGAAGGGTAACGCATATTCCACTTGCTTTCCTACTGTACTTGTATTACTGAGATATTACAATGTTCGTACCACAACAGACATACATAAAAATTAAAACACAACAACAAAGACCACCAGAGAGCGCCTACAATCTTTCCTTCGGCTTAAAGGTCCAAAACTCCATCACAGTCTTTCCAGCCCTCTTACACATGATAGCACACGTTCCTCCCTTACAAGCCACCTTCCACACACTCTCGCACGGTTCGCTCAGGTCCCGCACATAAGTCCCGCTCTGAGTCTCATACAACCTCACGCGACCGTCGTTACCCCCCGTGACGAGGAACCTGGAGTCGAATTGAAGCGACGTGACGGACGAATCGTGCGCTGCGATGCGCTGCAGTGGGGTGTATGTTTTCAAGGAGAAAGTGATTACACGCCCGTCAGAGCCCCCGGTAGCAAGTAGGCCCAAGGAGGACGAGAGCTGCAACTGGCAGACGAGCGCGGTGTGGCCTTGTAGCAGCGCGATACATTGTCTGGATTTACACATTGTCAGCATGGAGACAAGCAGGGCGTGAGTCCGTTACGAACCCAGTGTTAGGATCCCACACACGAACACTGGTGTCCATGCCCCCCGAGGCAACACGTACACCATCGAATGCAACCGAGTAGATCTGGTGGTTGTGGCCCCGGAGGACATGTAGGCATTCGCCCGTGTCGACATTCCATATCTGGGGTAAACAGCAGATCAAGTTGAGCTCCACGTCGGATCGCGAAAAGTTGACACTTACTCGACATGTTGCATCGTAGCTGCCACTAACTACTCTGTTACCACACACGTCGAGACAGCGCACACTCTGCTGGTGCCCCTGGAGCAGGTGCAGCATACGTCCTCTCTGTATATTCCATACGCGCAATGTAGAATCCCGCGAACCTGTAACTGCTATGGGGCGATTGTGCAAAACTTGGATGCATCTGATGGTGGACGTGTGTCCCCGAAGGATATAGATGCAGTGTCTGAGGTACGACACCACAAATTTAATCGGAGGAAGGAGGACAGGTGAGCGACACTAACCCTGTTTTGACATCCCAGACCCTTAAATATTTATCGCATCCCCCACTAACGATCAACGCATTCGGCTGGCCCCAGCCTTCAGAGGAACAACAGAGGTCACTCGGTTTTCCAGGGTTGTTAGGGTCGGCGGCGTTGCTGGCGGGGGGAGGCGGTCGTCTGGCCTTGTCGAGACCTAAAGCAGCGCGCAGGGGAGCTGGGACGTAATGGTCAAGGCCCGGCGGTGCGAGCGAGACGGAGGCCCCCGAAGCCGACGCACCCTCCGAATGGGCATCTAGGTCAGCAGCAGAGACACCCCCTTCGTTCTCTCGCCGCATCTGACCATGGCTCCCTTCTTCGGGCTGCCAATAACCCCCGCGACTGACCAAATGTACAGCCCAGACCCCCAGCTCATGTCCGGTCAACGTCCGACTAAGAACACCCGTCTTGGCGCTGAATACATGGATCTTGGAGTTGGCGAGCCCGACTACCACCCAGTCAGAGTCCAGCGCGACAGAGGTGATGACGCCGCCGTCAGGTGTGACGATGAGCATGCGGTGGACGCGAAGTAGATGACCGCCTCTGCGCCAGTTAAGCACTACGAACCACCGGTCACTGGGATGCTATAATTTGGGTCTGATGGATGACTTACTTGTGAGATAAGCACGCTGGAAGTGCTTGCGATATGAAAACTGGGATACTGTCATTTCTCGGTGGGCACGCATGCTGCCGCTCGCGCCAGGGCTCCAAAATGAGTGCTGGTCCTGACGTCTGAGCCGTTCTCGTGCTGTAAGCCATTGGAGGGCAGCATCCATCGGGTGAGAGGCAAATTTCTCCATCGCCTCCAATGGTTCGTCGTCGTCCTCTACTAAGCCACCACTACCACCACCACCATCGTCGATGTCGAATCGATACCTTTCGCACATTGTCTTCCACACCCATTCGTCGGATACAATGTCGTTCCAACGCTTGCACACCTGACTGACTCGAACGAGCGTCTGGGGCTCATTGATGAAATTGAGGACATGGAAGGCTATTTCCGGTGGCAGGTCCATCAAAAAGTCTCGTTTGAGCATCGGAGTGATGGTGGTGGAAATGAACAGCAGCTCTGAGGGCGTGCAGTCATTTAGCAGAGATACAAGATATCTCTTGCGAGAAGCGGGGCCGAGTGCCGCTAGATTGGCGAATTCGATGCGTGAGAGGTTTGCTGGATCGTACGAAGTTTGTGTATCG
Organism: Leucogyrophana mollusca; assembly: GCA_021014945.1. Classification (NCBI taxonomy): domain Eukaryota; kingdom Fungi; phylum Basidiomycota; class Agaricomycetes; order Boletales; genus Leucogyrophana; species Leucogyrophana mollusca. The sequence continues at coordinate 706 of MU266621.1, read as the reverse complement.
TTCCCCGTCTGCAGGCTGGTGTACATGGGATCAGCGTAATTCGGGCGAGGCGAAGGTGCTGGGGTCGGCGGGGATGCGATTGGCATGTAAAGAGTAGAAGAAGAGATTCCGTGGCCGGCCTTGGGCGGATAGCCCATGTGCGGCTCTCGAGTACTGACAAAACCGCTGCTGCCAGGTGATGGGTCGTCTCCACTCGACAGTAAGACGGATTTAAAAGCAGAGCTCATGGCTCTTGAAGCTTGAGGTGTCGCAAGATAAGTCTAGCCAGTAGAGATAACGCAATCCACCTAGCTGCAGACCGCACAATGGCCCTGCGCAGCCAGAGAAAGGGCAAAGAGGGTCTGAAGAGTAGGTCGGGGAGGGAAGGGGCAAGTCGGTTGTGTCCACTACATCAGGAAATTGGGGAGGACCTGGCACTTCCAGGCAGAGTTGACAAGTGTTTATCACAAAGCTGGATAGTGGTCAACAATTATAAATATTTATCACCCCCAATAAGGTGGGCGTCAGGCTAACTGGTGTAGGCAATACAACCACAAAAGTGTAGATGCTTTGTCGTCAAATATCATATTTGTATCCAAAGCTCATCCACTGTCATCTCCATAGCATAATTGTGGGCTCCTTACCCGAAATTCCCATGATGATAGTGCACCTCTCAGCAATTAACAGTGTGAACCAGGAAGATGTCTAAATGTTAACCTGGGTTCCA
>MU266620.1:0-30094 GCA_021014945.1 Leucogyrophana mollusca | reverse complement strand
GTTAAATAATGCAAAAAGCGCTGGGGATTATACATTGAGAGTGATGGGTTCTATTTTAACGTGCACATCGAGCAAGAACTCGAGCACGCAAAGTGTGATGATGTGTATAAAAGAAGGAAAGACGTACCATAACACAGTTGCGCCCATGAGTTGTTGGCTTCGTCTGCACAGACGTTCCCCACGACGCTGAAGCTGCTTGGTGTGTGCGCTGTACTCATCAATTTGGAATTATCATTATGCACCACTGAAAAAACTGCCCGGAGTGCTTGGGGGACGCTTACCGTAACCTCACGGCATTCGTCCGGACTTCAAAGAAGCACGATTTTTGGGAACCGAGATACTTCGGAGGGGTAACAGGGGACTACAAACTCGTCAATGTGAGCACAATAATATAGACATCGTGTTACAATTCTTCCGCGTAAAGATTCCTGGGAGGCCCCCAACTTTCTCACCGAGACACAGGATGCCTGACACCGAAACTCAGAGATCATCAAAATCCCTCCACTCCTTCAACTCCGACGGCTGCATGATGGGATCTCTAGTCTCAGCGACACCATGCGTCCTACCTCCTCATGACCAGCTTGAAATGACTCAATCATACACACCCGTAGGCTCTGCTCCGGCTCAATATGATTATCGGCATCCGGTAACTGGCAATTCACAATCAAGGAGTGCCCTCAGCCAAGACCTGCCCGTTAATTAAATCACGGAACTAAAATAGCGTGAGGGACTGAGCCTTGCTGCGGACAAGCAAATCGCTTAATACCCTTATTTATTCATGCCATCATCCAATTACCCACCTCCCAGATATCACTCAAGAGCTCCCGCCGTCCCTTTCTCGTTGTCTTGCCCCATTCGTTGTAAATGACGGTAGACGGAGGAGAAATCCTTCTTTGCGAGTGCTGGATCGCGCTGAATCACTTCCGCGTAGAAATCTCGTGCAGTTTGCCCCAGGGGTAGTGGACTGTTCTTGCTATCTGCAATGTCGGTAGCGAGGAACATATCCTGGCTCGGAAGTGTGAGCGAAGTCAACGCACCGTTTGGGGTAATAAGCGTACCTTCAGCATTAACGATGTGGCGAATCCACCCTCATAGTCCCTTTCACACGGAGGGGATTTCTCGGGAAGCGACAACGGTACCGGGTTGTTGACCGACGACGCCCAGCAGCCGCCGGTAGAGCTATTTATGACGCCAGCCAGTACGGCAGGCTCCAAACCAAGCTTCTGCCCGAGAAGCATGGCTTCCCCTACAACGATCTGTTGCACCCCCAAGACGAGATTGTTGCAGATCTTTGCACCAAGTCCTGCTCCGGAAGGACCACAATGGATAATACGCTTTCCCATATAGGCAAGCAATGGTTGTGAGAAGTTGAAGGCGGATTCAGTGCCACCAACGAGGAAGGATAGGGTTCCTGCTTTGGCACCGGCAACACCTAATACACGTTGGCTTGGCATAAGCAGGTATAGTAGGGGCGTTTCGTAAGTACACGAACCGCCAGAGACTGGAGCATCAACTATTTGCGCTCCGGCTCTTACTACATCTCCTGCTACCTGACGAGCAACTTCGACGTCTAGAGTGGTAGAGTCGATAAGCAATGTGCGCGCAGAAGCTTCGCTATCGTACGATTGAAGAGCCGGTATGATTCCACCCGATTCGGTGTACACAGATTTCACTTGGGGTGATGATGGGAGCATTGTTACGACCGTCTGAGAAGCATGGACGGCCCTGGTGATGTAAAGACGCGAAGTATCGCGAATAAGGAAGGAAAACATACTGTTCGGGAGTTTGGACGATTTCTAGATGCGCCCCTGGGAACTGGGACAGGAAGTTCTGACGAAAAGACATTGCACTTTCTGGCAGTGCATCGCAGACCACGAAGTGTGAATCGGGAACTTCTGTAAACTTCTTGGAGAAGAGGTTGTACGCCATCTCTGCCCCCATGCGGCCGAGTCCTATGAAGGCGATGCTCTTGGATCGTGTAGTGCGCCGTTCAAGGGCTTGGAGTGTGCGTAAACTGGGTCTCATGTTGCAGGCGCTGAAACGGGTATACTAAGAGAAGTTCGGGTAGCTGGGAATCACAACCTGAAGACTCGAAGAAAGTTCTGGGGGATGCCAAGATCCGAGCAAGGACTTCGAGTCGTTGAAATGCGGGGAAGCGGAAACCGGAACATGCCGAACTGCAGCAATACTTGATTAGTCAGCAGCGCGATCTTTCACCACCACCAAAAGTTGCGCAGTGGCCCAAGCCGACAGTTCTGAGCTTCTGGTTAGGAATCTGAAGCCGGGATAGCATTGGAGTGCAAACGGAACTACAATGTTTGCTGCAGCTACCTCATTCTTCTCTCGGACGGCCATCTCCCAGTCCTATAACATCGGGTCGACTTCGAATGGCAGCAGGTCTTCAACTCCCGGACCGTCAGGGTCCTCAACGCCCCAACCATTTGCGGGTACCCCATCTGTGAAGGTGGGTCTATGGAGAGTACAAGTTGCAACACATAAAGTTACCAACAAACGGGTTTCCGTTTGGAGCTTTGACAAACGAGCCGAGATGGAAGGCCTTGGTCCACTTTCACGGGAGAGAGTGCTAGAAGTTATGAAAGCTGAGGTATTTGTCCTGGCTTTGTTTCTGTTCGATGGCTATATTACTCCTAGGCAGCTGCTTTGAGCAAGCTCCGTCACCCGTCTATTCTGGGTACGTGGAACGTCTGATGTCTACGTTCTCAAAATTCACATGTCGTTGGTGCGGTAGAGATGGTCGAACCGCTTGAGGAGACTCGGAATGAGCTCATTTTCGCAACTGAGCCGGTGTTGTCATCATTGGATCTGTCAATACCGAAAGGGTCGCGCTATTCTCCCATCGTTGAACTCGACGAGATTGAAGTTTGTGATTTGATCCTGGCGCCCATCAACATGTGGTCCTAACACCTGAAACAGATTCAGAAGGGCATACTGCAGCTGTGCAAGGGCCTGTCCTTCCTACACACATCTGCCCGATTGATCCACTCAAACCTGAAACCTGAGTGTGTTATCATCAATGACGCCGTAAGTCATCCAGCTTCGTTGCGGTAATCGTTTTAACTCCCTCTCCAACAGGGAGATTGGAAGATATCCGGCCTCGGTCTCACGATCTCTCTGACCAATTCCGACGGCACCCCCACCCGTTGGGAATTCCCGACTTTTGATGGTCGGGTGCCGGCATACATACAGCGCTCATTTGATTTCATTGGTACGCAAGTTTGGTCCTAACCAACTGAGCTTGCTTCCTAATACCGACCCAGCCCCGGAGTATGCATTGGATGAAGTTTTGGTTACTGCATCCGACATGTATTCGCTTGGCGGTCTGATTTACGCCGTGCATTGCAAAGGCGACCCACCTTTCAAGAACCATGGCAGTCTCGGGGGAGTGCGCGACAACGCAGGACGTCCTGTCCCAGGGATCGACAGCCTCGATGCTGATCTACAAGGCAAGGAGATATTCTAAGTCGATGTGTGGTCCGTCCGTCCATCTTATTAAATTCGTTTTTCAGCTTTACTCCGTTCCCTCATCACACGCGGTTCACAAAGCCGCCCAACCCCTACCACCTTGCCGTCGCATCCATGGTTTTCTTCCTTGCCAATTTCTACGCTGAATTTCCTGGACCGCTCGAACTTCACAGCTAAGACACGAGAGGAGAAAATATCATTTATGCGGGGTTTAACAGGTGTCTTGGACAAGTTTACCGAAGGTCTTCGGACGAGAAAGATCCTACCTTCCTTGCTAGAGGAGGTCTGTTCGCAATCTTCATTGCCTTTGCCCGATCGTGCTGAGCTCTTGCGCAGATGAAAGATACCAATCTACTGCCTTACATTCTCCCAAATGTTTTTGCGATCTCAAACATTCTTTCAGCCAGTCAATTCGCATCGCTTGTCCTCCCGAGTCTCAAACCCCTCTTCACCATCAAAGATCCTCCACAAAACATGTTAACTCTTTTGGACAACCTTCATATGCTCCAAAGTAAGACAGAGAAGGGCATTTTTCGCGAACGTGAGTCCCCTATTTCGTGATATCGTTGCATTCATTGAAAGTCCTTGTCGCGGCAGAGGTTCTGCCGCTTGTGTATAACGCGCTTGAATCAGAACATTCCGTGGTAGGTTGGCCTTCTTTTAGTGCCAGCTAGTCATTTACCTTAACAAGGTCCAAGAACGTGCTTTGAAAGTTGTACCAGATCTTTGTGAAACTATTGATTATGCCGAAGTCTCTGGCGTGTTGTTCCCTCGTGTCGCTGTGGGTGTCACTGGTATTGTAATGCTGATGCGTTGACGTTCATCTGCTATCTCTTTGGCAGCTTGTCTTCACCCGGACAAGGATATTGACCGTCAAGGTGGCAACATTAGTCACATTCCTTAGCATGGTGAAAACACTTGATCAGGTTTGTTTAATACCTTCCCGTCCTCCCGACTGAGTTAACGCCATAGTTTCAGTCGAACTTGACGCAAAAGCTCGTACCATTACTGTCCAAAATACGCACGAAGGAACCTGCTGTCATGGTCCGCATTAACCCTTGCCCTTGTTTTTGATTTTTTTTCTGACGCCTCTCCGTTCTCCTGCTCTAGATGGCCACACTTTCGGTACAGGAAGCTATGGGTTTCAAGGTGGACAGGGAAGCAGTTGCGACTCTTGTGCTTCCCCAGCTGTGGGCAATGTCTATGGGCCCACGTGAGTGTATTCTTTCATATCATCACGGTCGAGTCGTAAGCCAGAATTTTCATTCACAGTATTGAACATCGAGCAGTATCAACGATTCATGGCCGTTATACGTAAACTGGGTGACCGCGTGGAAAAGGAACATAATCAGTTCCTCCGTGATTCCCAGAGGATTGAAGATCGGTCCGCCACCGCAACTAATGGTTCTACATCTCCCAGCTTTAACACGGGCGTGGACTTTGAGAGCTTGGTTGGAAGAGCTAACGGCGCGACAGTGAAACCTGACACGGTCATTGACAACTCGAAAGGGTGGGACGACGATGTCTGGGGGAGCATATTCAGCAATACACCGGAGGTAAGTACCTCATTGTCTTCACGAACCCTGACTTCTAATCACTGGTGGACGCAGACTGAGAGGCCGCAGAGTCCGCCTATTCAGCCGACTTCTGTGGCGTTGCAGCCTCCTGCGCAAGTCCAAAGTCAGGTCCAGTCGCTCCCATCGTCTCCGAGACTATCGAGTACTGCCTCACTGTCACGACCTCCGCGTCTAGGAGCCAAGCCTATAGCAACAGCTTCTTTCGACGCATCGGCATTTCCCAATACTATGCAACCCAACCAGGCACTTAGTCCTAGCCCTTTGTTGCAATCGAGGCCCGCACAAGCACAACGACCGCCTTCATATTCTTTCCCTGCCCCTCCTTCACAAGGACCAAATTACAACATATCGCTGTCCACCATCTCACCAACGTCACCGCCAACTAACCCCATCTTCCCTACCCCGAACTATACTCAGCCTAGTCTTACGGCCTTACAACCTTCGTCTCCTGGACTATCCCTAACATCACCCCCTCTGCACGCGTCACCACTATCCATGGGCAGCCTGATGGCCCCGATGCAGCCTTCACGAACGAGCACGAGTTCAAGTAAGCCCTTGACGAAAGATGATTGGGGTGATTTCGATCCCCTCCGATAATGCCTTCATGCCACTATCATGTTATAGATCTGGTCACGTACAATTAGAATACTGGCTCTATCATTGTTGCTGTCAATCCGGTATATCTTATGGAAGATAGCCTGTATAGCTATTACGGCGCTTCAACTTGTACTCCATCTACGGGTCGAACATAACCTGCCTCTTCCACCGTGTCGAATTCAACCCCAGTTGATTCCCGCTGCACAGGGATACTATCCGCGTTGATTTCTAAGTCGAGCAGGCCGCGGAGAATCAGCAGTGCTCCTATTTTGGATGCAACCGTGTTGTTCTCCTTGCACCTAGCGCTGAGGATACCTGCGAGAGCCTCTTGTGAGAGAGCTAGCAGGGATAGCGGACCTCGTACAATTTGTGCATCCATCTTCACAGTGACACGTCTCTACAGCATCATGGGCTTGTCGAAGAATAATGTGAACTGTGTTATGCGTGAACATTACTTAAACTGAGTATAGGGGTGAAACACAACCATGGTCAAAGGCCTTCGCAGAAACCCCACTATTCTCGGAACCATCATGGAAGATTAGCCTGATTTAGTGTACGCCTGATCAACGAGCGAATACCAGGGCGAAAGATACAAGCCTACCGGGCTGGTCTTTTCCGCCGCGATTCCGAAGTTTTGTACTCTTTTTCTGCAGCTTTACATTCCGTTCTCAGGTCTGCAGACAAAGCAAACTGATTCAACCAAGCGTGCTGCGCCGAATGAATCGCCGCGGCCGGCAGAATTAGCTTGGCTCGCAATAGGCTCAAGATGTTCTTTGGGACATCTAACCAGAACCCAGACACCTGACGCTCCCAAGGAGGTGTATCGAGATCAACGGTGTCCAGAATACTCTTGTTCCTGAAATAGAGGTGAGGACAGCGCGATGGACAGACCAACGTGGTCACCTGATCTTGTAAAACCCTAGCAAAACGTGAGTGACGCCGAAATCAGTTAGTAGATGACGCACCATATACAACTGTGACGACATCCACTCCTTCAAGAGAGCTGTATCAAATCCAACATCGCGATAAAATGGCTGCTTACGACCGTAGAAAGAGCGATGGGGAGAACCCATGATTTCTTTGATACGATAAGTTTGCTTGGCATCTACATCGCTGCAGGGGATCAGTCATTTACGATGCCTTCGGGCTCTAGTACAGAACTAGATCTCACGTGTAGTCCCTAACATCAAAGTGGGTTGGTAAGCGCGGAATGGCAGAGTGATGAGATAAAATCACCTGGGATTTGTAGTCCAGTTAACATCTGCTCTGACCAATTTAGCCGTCTTCGAATCGTGGCTGACTTCTTTCACCTTGAGTGCGCATTTAAGCTGTTGTGTGGATCAATCGAGTTGAAGTGTCGACATACAATGAAAGTCAACCCTTGGTGCATGAACTGATCAATAGCTATTAGTCACCACTCGTCTGACTTGAAGATATATACTCACCACACCGCCTTCGTATATTTCGAAAAGTGCCCTCGAAACCTCAAGCTCTTCGAGGATTTTGGGGCCGCTACTGCTTGAGATGTCAACGACAGTATATTTATCCTCCTCCGCGCCTCTGAGATGAATATGTTTGGCCGGAAAGGGAAGGTATTTGGGGTGTGTGTGATACCTTCAAGTTCGCATAATCAGATGAGTAACCATGAAGATCTGTAGGGAGTACCATCCGTCCTTATCCTTCAAGAGCTTCGAGTCGCAGAGTTCTTGAAGGGCCGGGCCAAAGTAAATACCATCATCTTTCGACAATGGCATTTCATGCGCGGCACATTGGAGGTGCGCTTCAAGTATGACCTCGCTGTCTAGGTCAACCATGAGATCATCCACCGCTTTATCGAACAGTTCGTCTGGATTGTTGACATAATGCTGATCGAGGGGTAGCCCATCAGCTACCAAGACCGCTAAAGAATCTCGTGCCCGTCGTCCAGCTCTGCCGGCTTGTTGGCGCTGTGTCAAACACACTTCCATCAGCTTCTGCGAGCGTGGTAACAAAGTCAACGCCTACGAAGTTAGCAATGCCAAAAGGGAAACCGAGCATGATAACAGCATCAAGGACCCCAATGTCCACACCCAGCTCTAGAGCATTCGTTGCGACAATACCGAGGAGATTTCCAGAAAAGGCTTCATGTTCAATGCGACGCCGATCCTATCAACTTCGAGTTAGCGACGAAATTGCAGGAACAAGTTGAACGAACCTCTTGCGAATAGCCTGAACACCAGTCATCAGATGCTGAAGCAGAGCAGAGCGTGAACACGTACCCCCGCGATACGGCATGACCTTTGTAAGTACATCCAGACGGCCTTCTGCACTAAGATCTGCGCGGAGAGTTTTCATTGCCTGTGGAATTATGAACAACGGGAGCCGCTGGACAACTGGCAACTCACTAGCTCGCAAACCTTTCGGATCTGTGCGTGTGAACAGCTCAAGTTTAGTCCTATCGTTGGCAACAAAGTTTGCAAACTACCTTGCAAAATAGGATGACTCTGACACCGCGTTTCATGAGAAATCTCATCAAGCCAGTAGCCTCAGACAGCGAACTGCGTTTACCCAATTTGGGCGCCTTCGGGTCAACAGGAGGGGGGTCCCACACGAGGAAGTCTTTGCACCCTGAAGGCGCTCCATCCTCTGTGATTGCTTCGACATCCTGGTCAATCAATGAGGTTGAGACAATAACCAGAGGGCAAGGGAGCTGACGTCTATTCCAAAGAGACGTTTCATGTGCTGCGAAGGCTTTGAGATGGTCGCACTGCACGACACGAAGCGCATCCGCCGGTCTTTGATCGACCAAGAAGTGGTGATTAGACACGGCATAGACGTTTTGAGGCCGGAACTCACTTCCAACCGCCGCGCAAACTCTGCGAAAACGTCTAAGTACTTGAGCAACATGACTACAAGCCTTATGAGCATGGAATGCTCGGAGATGAGCAAGCAACGATAACTACCTGCCAAAGATATCTGAATAGTAGTGTAATTCGTCAATCGCTACGAGCTTGAGATTCCTCATAAAGCTTTCAAGTTCACTCAGTGGCATTATCAACAAAACCAGGCAGAATGTGTGACATACTTTCGCCAAAGATCTTCATGGGGTAAGATAGATGCGTGCATCATGTCCTGCCGTCTGATCAACAGAGACCGAAAGAATGAGGATAGCCGCGAGATGACCTACAAAGTTGGTGAAGATAACCGAGGCACTTTCCCTTATTGCTGAGGAGTGATTTACATGACAACTCACGCATTCCGCCCAATACTTACTCACCAGCTCGGGTTTCCTGCGGGGTGTCGCCATCGTACGTGGCGACCTGTGATGAAAATGAGGCTTCCCCCAGATATAGAAGTGCCGTGAAGTGAACTGGCCTTGACATGCTGTAGCCCAGGGCAAGCCCACAGGAGCTGTTCTAGCGCAGCCTTCTGATCTTGAGCCAACGCCTAGACAAACGCTCAAAGCGCTTTCTATGTTACACTCCAACGTACTTACTTTAGTGGGATAAACAAAGATTGCAGTTGCGTCATGGTCATCTTCCAAATACCTCAACAGGGGTATCTATCACACATACATAGTAAGTCCGAATCAACAGTGCCATTATGCTCGCCTGCGGTGCATACCTGGTAAATCACACTCTTTCCGGACGCAGTACTGGTCGAGACGATGACATGTCTCCCCTTCGAGATAGCATTAATCGCCGCCGTCTGGTGAATGTACAAGGACGTGATTTTTCGCGAATCTCTCAGCGCTTGCTGGATGGTTGCCGAGAGAGGGACATCTAGTATCCCTGTATGAAAGTTAGGAGGTGAAGACTTTGTCGGAGAATAACGTTACCTTCTCTTGCCTCCTTTGCTTCAAATGTCCGTCTATCTACGATTTGAGCGGTATACCATGACTGTTCTTGAATTTCACTGATGACGGCGTCGATACTCGGCCGGTCCTTATGTTCCGGAACTGTCAGCTTGCCGCTCCACTCGAAGTCCTTGGCTTGCGTAGAGGAAGGGTTGACAGGGATATGTTCATGAGCCGCGACCTGTAACAAAGCTACAGGATCTTCGCCAATTGGGGTTGCAGTGATAAGTCTGCAATATTGTAATCAGATATCTGAGCAACGCCGGGGACATGATAGACGGAAACAAACTCGTTGACAGCGTCCGAAAATCTTTCATTTCTTTTTTCAACAAGCTTCTTCAATGCTGCGGGGGTTAGTGACGGCGGTAGCGACAGTCCAGGGCTACAACTTGGGTGAACAAGACGTCTCATCGATAGCAAAGTAGTAGCCAATACCCAGCCTGCTCCTTCTTGCCCCTCGAGTTCTCCGCGAACTCGAGGATAAGAACATGTTCGTCATTTTCTAGTCCAATCTGGGAACCCGAGGGAGTCGACTGTGGCTGCATTGAAAAGTCAGGGCTGGCCCGCCCTTTCTTCGCGGCGAGTTGTGAAACGGTTTCCGCGTGTATACGGAGTTCATTTGGTGGTATATACGCGAACTTGATGAGTTCCGGAAGGAGCGCTCTATTGGTTCGGAGTGCATGTTGGTCATGAAACCGAAGAGCGGTGTATATGTCTTACTTTAGCTCGGCGACCTTGGATAAGGCCAACGGTCTTACCACCTAACGAGTTAAACCGCGTTTAAACTTAATAGAACTAGATACTTACCGCTTCAGCAGACCTTCCACGGAAGACCGAACGGCAGGGAACGTTGTGGCCATATGTTTCCGAGATGAGACGAAAGCAAGCACAGTATTTAATGCCTGTATTGACAAAGCACAAAGCAAGTCGGAATTTGGTAAGAGAAAGGCAGAAAATGCGCCCTCTTGCCTTGAATATCTGGATATAAACGAATGGAAGAAACGGAGAAATGGCAGGCATTCTGGATGTGCGTCATGGACTCTATAGTCTTGGGGCGCACCTTGAACAGCTATTAAAGGCTCTTCAGATATATGGTCGATCTCAAAAAGACCCAAAACCTCCTCAACTCACATCTTGAAAGTGGTCCGGCCAGACAATGTCTTGCTTTTCTTTGCCCTTGCCCTTCCTGGCCGTAGTACTACCGGTACGGGCCTTCTTGACTGGTTTCTTGGTGGTAGAGTTGGATTCGTCCTGTCCAACCTCAAGCTGGTGGTCTTTCCGTTTCATCTTTCCGTGATTATCCTCCCAAGGTGGCCTCGAAAAAAAATCTTCAAATGTGCAAGTCGCGGTCAGGAGTCGGACGCAGAACAGATCACTCGCGTCAGACTCGACATGATCATGTTCCATAAATCAAAACGCGTACTGTAACGTCACAAATTTTGTCACACAGGCAGGTCACACTTTTGGTGTCACCCAGCCTCCCAAACCTGCTTGACTTCGTCAAGGACTCCAAGGGTGAGATCAGCACTGTTTGCTGCATCGGCTTCACTGAACTTTTATTTATTGTTACATAGTTAACACACCGGTCTTCAATGCGTTGCACGCTGCCATTGTCCCTTCGCATTGTTCCCAGGAGCTCTGTAAGGGCTGACAAAATTCTCCCACCTCCCCTCACCACGAAAGAGGAGAAGGCATATAAAGAACCGCTATTAAAGATACTTATGGACCGCCAGAAAGAGGCTGGCGACAAGTGGCCGCAAAACTTGCGTATAGAGCCTCATGTCACAAAGAAAGCGATAGGCCAAGCTCCCGCGGATGTAAGGACGCAGTTGAAGAGGATGCTAAAGGAGAGATAAAAAGGCATGGAATCGAGCACATGCTTGCTGTTGGAAGGGGTGAGTTTCATCTTTTGATTCTCGGCTCGGATATTTATCCGAATATTGTTGCATGCAGCAGGGTGTTGCTTGCAGCGGGTTGTAAGCAAGACAGCTACTGTTTGTCTTCAAACACTGTCTATTTACTTCCACAAGGCGTCGATCGAAGCGCTCGAAGGAGCCCGCCCAAACTTCCAAGCTTCACACATAACATACTACTTACCAGGCGTGTCTCACCTGGATAATCACTTCTTGTGCATGTCATTCATATTGGGTCTCAATCTCGAGACATGATCATCCTTTTATGCTCAAAATATACTCAGTAGACGCCAGTTCGCGAGGTTTGGAGATTCGGGTTAACGCCTGGCACATCTTACGGTAAGCCGTCTACAGGCGGGGACGGATGGTCGACCTCTGATATCTAGATACGTGGAAATAACTTAGCTTCCAGGGCATTCTGGTTAGTTAGTAAAGCGTCAGATTTGTCCGTTAGTACTATGTAGATGATGCTGCTGCTGCCGTCCGTCCTTCTTCGATCACCCTCTCCAGGAGCTCGTTGAACCTCACCTTCCACTGCCCAGATATACCGTGCCCGGTCTTCTCCCACCATATAAATTCGGCCTCAGGCATGTGGTCTCTCATATGCAAGCTATTCTGTGGGCGTATGAGGTTGTCCTGGTCTCCCGTGAGGATGAGAACTTTGGGTATTGTCTTGGAGATACGCCCAAGGCGTTCATTGCTAACGTAGTGTGTGAGGCCGGCTGCCATCTGGGACATGGCTCCGATGGGTGTCTGAGGTCGGGTTATATCGAAACGCCGTTTGTATACCTGCAAAAAAATCTGGATGGTTAGGTCTGCATTTTACTTGAACGAGTCAATCTCACGGCAGATTGGATGTCTCTGTTCGTTCGTCCTGAAGGGTCGTTAACAGCTTTCTCCTCTAGCCAATCGGGTGGGAAGAGCATATTCATTATTGTAGGTATCTTAGCTTCTGGGTCTGAAGTGACAAACAGTCTGAAGCCGGATGAGGAGTGAGTCTTCCAAAGAAACAAGCAAATACCTGCTCAATGACGTGAAGCCCTTCCACTGGGATTGCATTTAGTACATGTATGCGGAAAGGGCAGGTTCTGCTCACTGGTGGAACATTACTCCAAAATCTGCCGCCAGCTGTGGTGACGACGAGGCTGAGTGACGCAATTCTATCCGGGATACGGGTGGCGAGTTCTAACAAGACGCAATGTTAATGGTAAGAATGACCCGATGCATTTCTTGGGAAACACCTTGGGCTATCATACCACCGAGTGATATGCCAACAACGTGCAAATCATGCTTTGCGGTCCATCCTATGTATTCTAGTAAAGCGACGACGTCCTCGGCCATGCCGCTTGTCCTAGGAATCAATAAGTATCAGCTTCGAAAGATTGTTTCGAAGTAGCGTATTGCCCACGTATACGGTCCTCTGGGGGCACCGCTCAGACCTACACCTCTGTTATCGAAAACCAAAGCTGAGTACTTAGGTGACCGCGCAAAGTGTTCCACCTGAGGTAGCCAGCCAAAAGACGTGCTATTCAGACTACCTGCCTATGAGTCGACAGCTCAAGCTGCAGACTCTTGCAAAAGTTACTCACCCCATGATAAACACGATCTTCTCATGTCCGCTTCCATGCTGCTCGAAATATAGCGAATGACTCTCGAATGGGTCGCCCTTGTTCCTGATCTGCGTCACAGGGCAAAGGCCTCTACGAGTGCACGTCGTAGGGTCGAAGATAGTCTGGTATTCAGGGCCTAGTGGCTGGGCTTCAGTTGTAGTCGACATTAGTATTATCAGGTGGTTTAAGCAATGCTAGGGTAAAACTTGGGTGTGGACTGATGTGACCTCAGGGCTCCTCAGGGTATCGCGGCGTCCTTTCCCATGGAAGATGGGGCCGAGCTGTGCCGCGGCAGAAACCTTGTCCACCAATTAATCAATTTAATTTGCTAGCGGCAAACGCCAACCTGGATATCTTTTTTTGACTCTCAGAATAAGTGCATCAGGACCACGACGATGGTACCAAAGATCCTGACTGAGGGTAAGTTCCGCCCATTAAACTTCCTTTGATATTGTCTCATCTAGTTCAGGCAGGGCGCTGCCTATCGTCTTATTCCCAGCGATAACCACCGCTGCAATAATCGTTCTTGGCCGGTGCTTTGTGCAATCCGGGATGGAACAAAAACTGCTGTCGGTTTGTGACGCATCCGTCGACGCTGAATCATCTCCATACCGTCTGGCGTATACTGGCGTCTCCGATCTCGATCACAACCTCTGCCTCCTCGTAGGATTCTTCCATGGCTTGATGGATCCCTCCTACCGTCCTCTGGTCGCAGAGATCATGCCGTCTATTGCCGCTGCCATCGCTGTTCTTTATGCTGAAGCTGCTCGCGAAACACACCCCTCCCTACTTCACATGCCAGTCGTGGTCGGCATCATCTTCCAGTGCTTCACTTTCGCCGTCGTAATGCCCGTGTACTGGTTGGTGTTCGTGCTAACTGGTTCAGCCACGAGACACGCCAGCTCAAACAGTGGAAGTACGAAGATCAATCAGGCCAACGCGGAGGCGCTCTTATTTGCTCTGCTTGTTGGGTTTGTCATACCCACGGTGGGGATGTTTGTTTTGGAGGACCCTACAGTCACCGTTATATGGCAAGGATTCCCGTTCTGGATGGAACTGGCACAATTTGCCCATCGTTTAATCCGCCCTCCTACTCGTTTCATCGAATCAGGGTATCGCACGATTCAGGCGACGTACAGCTTCGTCTTCCTCGCGTCCGCCGCTCTCCATATCACCTACGTCTGGCCTATCGTTAACAACCACCCTTTGCTCAAGCTGCTCTTCGTGCCTTCCCTCCTGACTCTAGACCCTGGCACTCCCCTCAAAGAGAGTATCGCCCATTTTATCAAATGGGACATGATATTTGGCGCAGGATCGAGCATTCTGGCCACATTTTGGTTCGCGGAAAACGTGAAGGAGCTCACGATTCTGCTGTTGTCGCATATATGTGTGACTGCGGTATTTGGGCCTGGGGCTGCCATTGCAGGTGCTTTTATGTGGAGGGAGGCCAAACTGAACACGCAAGTGCATGGCGTGGAGCAGGTGAAAGAAAAGGAACAGTAGGAAGAACTGTGACGATATATTTATGTTTATCGCTAATCAACACATCAACAATGGTACAACGGAATGGATCAGATGCTATGACAAAAGATATTATATACTTCGCGGGGAACCAGAAACAGACGAAGAATTTCTCCGCTAGATTATCGTTTTGCCTTCTTGGCATTGCCGTTTGCCTTGGGTTTGGTAGCAACCTTCTTCTTTTTGGGTCGATCGTCGTCTGAGTCATCTGAGTCGCGAGCAGCCTTGCCCTCCACACGCTTCGAATCGGCTGCGAGAATGAACTTTAAGCTAACGAAGGAAGAAAAGTATACGCATCGACTTACACTTTGCGGCTTTTCTCTCCAGCTCGTCCCAGTCGTCGCCTGGTGATACATGAGCACCCCCGGAATGCGAAATCACCTTATGAGAGCAAGCGTACCTTCGTCGCTATCGTCGTCATAGCCAGAGCCACTACCAGAATCATCACTAGCATCCGAGCCACCATACTCACTCTCCTCATCGCTGCTCTCTTCTGAGACGACATCTTCTGGATCGGCTTCAAACTCAGACTCGGTGTCATCTTCATCGTCTGCATCACTCTGATTCGTAATCAGCTACACCCCACACCCATTGAGAAGTGAGCAGAAACACACCTCTGCTCCACCTCCGCCAAGGAAGGACCATCCTCCCTGCTGGAAGAAGTCGTATGGGCTTTCGTTGATCGTCTTCATGATGGGTCCCCAGTTCAAATTGACAGGCCCTTCACTCAGCGGAATGTCGACGGAACTTGGGGGGGAGGACATCAATTAATGAAAGTCTGAATAGTGATCTAGACTAGACTTACTCTAGCCAGTTCTTGACATCGTCTAACTGAGCGCTTGGTATTGAGTTGATGTGCAACGGCGCTTTCGTGAAATCTTTGAAGATTAAAACTAGATCGAACTGTTTCAGCGTAAACTGGACGCGCTCCAGAGACGCAATTTCGATCTCGTTGAGTGTGACGACGAGGAATGGAGGATCAATTAGGTGGACAAGACATTCCGTCGTTGGCTGAAGGCGAACGTTGGTGCGGAACGGTACTCCTTCAAACGAAAGCTCTCGGAACGGAATGTCAACTTCGAGGGTGTCGCCAGTCTGAAGATAGGGATCAGCGTGCTACGACTATGGCTATTGTTCTGACACCTTACCGAGGTTGACGCAGCTTCTGCGACCCTCTCGGCGAATAACTTGAATTCCTTGTTGAGCATCTGTCTCCGCTTGCGTTCTTGTTGTTCCATCTCAATTTCATCCTCGTCACCATAACGATGTTTGCGCTTTCGATTTCCTGTTTCGTCAAACTGCACGTCCGATGCCTCCCGGAAAAATTGGATGTCCTAAGCACCAACCATTTTCAGCATCGCAATCCACGAGCGGGTGTAATATGCTCACATGTGCCTTCTTCTTGCCTATCATAATAGGAGCCTTCAAATGAATGTGTACGATGACAAGCAACTCGCGGTCGCAAGGCTGGAAGAACAAGTGCTTGACATTACTGAAAAGTACATCTAGAAAGACTAAGCTCAGCCCAATCGAACCATCCCACAGAAGGATAGCTACTTACCGATCTTCTGCGAACCCATTGGCGACTGGTAGCGTAAACCATTCTGATGTATTTCCACTTCGCCCGGCAATCGCTTGCCATCCAAGGCGGGTCGGACAAAGACTTCAGGAAGCTTGTGGGGTCTCCGGCCTTTGATCTCCACCAGGACATCCTGTTCGATAACGTCGGCCATCTCCTTCTTTTGTTGTTCCCGTTTATTGACTTCCTTCTTCAGGTCCGTGATTTGTTTCGAAATAGTATCGAAACGGTGACCGTCTGGCGAACGGTACGTCACGGAGCGAATGAATGTGGCATCGGGGTCTTCGAAGGGCTAGGGGTAAGCAGACAACAATCAGATAGGACAAATCTTGTCAAGAAAAACAGACCGACCGTGTCCTCTTTCTTTCCGGCAAGCTGGCCGGGCGTCTGAAAGTTGATGCGAAGGAACGTAAATTCTCCTTCATCGTTTTTACTAACATTTTTAATGGTGTTGATATGGAACGGGACAGCAAAGCCATGAACCGGTAGCACAACAGTTTGTGCTTTGCGGTCAACATATATCTGTACAAAAACGCTGTCAAGAGGGGTCGTGAGGTGTAGTCAGAACGCGTGATACTAACCCGCAGATTCTCGGCCTCCTTAGGCAATGCAGCCTCGCCCTTATAACTTTGGAACCGCTTCCAACCCTTGCCCTCTTTACCGCCGTTACCGCCGCCTTCCTCGGAGTACTTCGCGAGTCCCTCGGACTGCAGGTTGCCGTGCAATTCGGCCTGATGCTCCTTGATCTTGGCGGCAGTCGTCAGAAGTACTTCTTCCTGGGCGGCACTACGAGTCTTGTTTCGAAGAACCTTGCCCCCAACTGTCTTGTTCTTCGCAGGAGAGCCATTCGCAATTGGCTTCACTGGAGGTTTCTTGGGTGCTTTAGAGGGCTTATCATCCTCTTCGTCATTGTCAGGATTGAGGAAGAACAGTGTGTCTTTGGGCGATCTAGCGCCTTCGGTGAGAAGTGTGGTTTTGTCGCTGTTGATTCTGACTGTGTCTACGAGGTGAAGCGCGTATCTGGAAGCAGAGCGTGAGCTGCATAACAATAATCAGACAGATAGACAGACTTCTTTCCCGCCTCATCAATCAGATCGGAGAAGCCGAGAGATAGATTGAACACCATATTGGTCTTAAGCGGCCGCGAATTCTTTAGTGAAAGAAGATAAGCGGAATCTCGAAACTCGACACCGATCTGTCGGCGGGAGTCAGAGGCATGTTCGGGAGGAGAGAGCCGCTCTTACTCACCCCAAAGCCAACATTCTTAACGAAGTTCTTCTCCAATTCCGGCTTCTTCTCCTTCACATACTCAAGTGCAAGGCTATAAACCTCTCGTGCAGTGACACCGTCTTTCACCTCTCGCAGTAACTCGGCTTGTAATGACAGTAGAAGGTTGTAAATAGCTTCTTGCTCCTGTCATCCGATAAGGATACTTCCTGATAGCCAATGTCAAGACTAACCTTGGACGGATCCACGATGATACTGCGACCAAGATTGGCGCAGTACCCCTTATAACGCATTCCGACAGCGATTAAAAATACACCTTTGTGGGCAATAGGATCAGAGGAGGATTCTGCGGTGGATCTGAGGTCGTATCCGCTGCTAGTAGATCGTGACTGGATGATGGGTGGATAGCAAAGCTCGGTTGACTGCCAGTCAACCTTGGGGACACGGTTCTCAGAGACTATGCGACGGGCGAGAGAGAGAAAGCCTACATACATCGTTCAGGCCACGTCCTTTGCTCCACACTTTCATATCAGGTCCTTTGGCATCGTCCCCTTCACCGGAGCCTAGCCGTGCTTCGATTTGCGCAGAAAACACCTCGTGCGTGATCTTGGCTTCTTTGTCTAAGATCATCTCGAGCTTTAGAACGATATGGTGGACTAGCAGAGTCGAAGTGAGGTTGGCCGCGGTACGGATCAGTTTCTACGGTCCCTTGTCAATCATAATGGTAAAAGCGAGCGTATGCGACCCACTAGCTCCTCTTCATCTTTGACAGCCATGAAAGAGGATACAGCTGGAGCCATATCCACGACCTCGGGTTTGCTTTCTGCTTTGCTAGTGAGTTGCTCCCACTCGGTGATGAGCTTCCCGGTGTGCGCCTCCTTCGCGAGCATAGCGACGCGCTTACAAGCTGTGTAGGCCTCCACGAATTTCGGGATCGCATCGTTTGATGGCTCCTTGCCCTTTGCTTGTGCGTGTATCTCGACCGGAACGGGAGGATTTCCGTCCTTTACTTGCTGAAGGAATTTGGCTGACAAAACGCGACGTGATACATTAAGACGACGATCGTGACCCATCGGGCCTAGAGATACACACCTTTGCTGGCTGAGCATAGTATAGACAACTTGTCCTTCTGAAATAACAAGAATGTCGAAGGGAACTCGTAGCCAAGTAGCCAAGTCTGATTAAATACCGCGTAAGCCATCATCAAAACCTTCCGTTCAAATCGTCGAGCCCCTTGCCTGAAATGCAGTACCCTTTCTTATAGGCTCATCCTCTCCAGCGGGGTCACCGGACAGAAACAAAAGGGCGTCGGCATCAGCTATCGAACCATACTCGTCGTTCTGAGTCGCATTCTAAATTCGCAGAAATCCCTTCAGCAAGAAAGCATTGAATGCCAAGGAACAAACGAGTGCGCACATTCCAGCCATCGTAGATGCTCTTGAGGCGGGTACTGATTAGCTGCTTGTTCAACTCGACCTGCATTTTTGATTAAACAAGCCCTGTCGTTATAAACTGGCGACGACAGTGCAGAAGAAAGATGTAGTAGAAAGCAGAGCGCGCTGGTGGCGGGAAATTTCTCAACGCGTCCCCTTGTAATGGCTTAGTCAGCCGAGTCTCTTCCTCCTGACCGTCACTCTGCCGTCACTGCAGATATCGTCGCCTCCACAGTAAACAACCATGTCTGAACGAAAAGGTCAGTATGTTTCCCCTAAGACCCAATGATTGAGATCTAATTACTTTGAATAGTTCTTAACAAGTACTTCCCCCCGGACTTTGACCCTTCGCTCATCCCGCGAAGAAAGCAGCCAAAGAACTCACAGCAGGTTGTGCGTTTGATGGCCCCGTTTTCTATGTGCGTACCTTATTTTGGCGTCCCGACCACCTTTGTTGACCGTGACCTTGCATCAGGCGGTGTAATACTTGTGGAGAATATATCTACAAGGGCAAGAAATTCAACGCAAGAAAGGAGACTGTGGACGGCGAGGATTATTATGGCATTAAGATATTCCGATTTTATATCAAGTGGTAAGCCGCTTCATGTATTCCCTACCGCTATTCGTTGACTTCGTTGCAGCACGCTATGCTCCGCCGAGATTACTTTCAAGACCGATCCTAAAAACACGGACTACGCAGCTGAGCATGGTGCATCACGCAACTTCGAGCCGTGGAGAGAAGAGGAAGATGGCAAAGAGGTGGACCGTATAGCGCGGCTGGAGGAAGAAGAGAACAACCCGATGAAAGCGCTAGAGAACCGTACCGTCGACGCCAAACGGGAAATGGATATCTTGGATGCGCTACAGGACATAAGAGCGCGGAATGCTCGGAACGAGAGGGTGGGACAATCAGTGGATCTCGCAGCCAGGATAAATATCGAAGACATTGAGACGGAAGAAGACAGAGAGCGAAAGCAGGCAGAGGAGGAGGACGAGAAACTAGTAAGGGAGGTGTTCTCGAAAGTCGCGATGCCTGCGCCGCCAGCCGGAGGCTCGCCCGGGACGGATACATCTGCTGAATCACCAACTCCAGCACCGGCTGCCACGGTGGTCACTGTGAAGCGGAAAGCTGATGACGTTGAACCGGATTTGCACAGTCTGCTACCGGATTCGACTCGGGCTCTTCTTACTGCCAGAGCCCCAGCGGTCAAGAAACAGAAATCTGACATGAAGAATAAATTGGGCATCAAAGTAACGAAGAAGAAAAAGATTGCGGTATAACATGTATGTAGGACTGCCCATAATTACCTGTCTCTCTTTCTGTAACACACTCAATACCTTGTACACAAGTGATCTGAACAGGCCACTTGGTAGCGCCTGTTAATTCTTCAGATCCACAACTATTGCGTTACCATGCGAGGCGACTGCAGCATTGACGAAAACTCTACCGGTCCCCCCTGATGCGTCGGTGTCTGTCTGAGCCCCGTTTGCTTCATGAATATGCCCAAAAACATGCAGTCGACACTCTGGTAGCTGCTGAAGGGCTGATGCTAGGATCTGGCAACCAGCATTCTTGCCCTTGCGCGTTCGGTCCTGGGTCATAAATGGAGGGGTATGAGTCACTAGAATCTCGGTGTCGAGTGGTATTCTGTCATATATGGCTGAAGGGAACTACGTGAGGCGGATATGCTGGCAATGGGATTGCAGATACCTCTAGCTTCCTCGGAGGTGCCATATTGGAATGCCCCTTGTACGTGTATTGGGGCAGCCTGACAAAAAGTCTCAGTAACGTATGGGTCAACAAATCAAGTACTCACCGGAGAACCATAGACTTTCCAGGTTCTCCCCGAAGGGGCGGTGAATTGGAAAGCTTCGTATTCTAGGTAATGAAGTCCTGCATCACTACGAACGTATGCACGAGCATGTCGGATGTCCTGGCCATTGCGCACCAATGAAACAACCCTCGGTGAGGGGACGATGAGAGCTTACATCTGGGTTAATGCCATAAGTTTGTAAGCCCCATTGCTCATCCAGGCAAAGCTGCGTGGTAGTATGCCGGCGCGTTAGGATGCCATGCGAGGCTAATAGCAAAGTCGGTACATACGTCGTGATTGCCTGCAATCATGCTATCCGCGCCGTCTGTTCTGTCAGGCCCATTTGATGGTCGAGACCACACTCACATCTTAACGGGATGCTCCAATGATTTGAGCCACTCCACAGTCGGCCGCAGTTCATCCAAACTTCCCCAGCTACTCAGGTCACCGGCGTGTAGCAACACATCGCCAGGAGGGACAGGAAAGACTCGTGAGTGTGTGTCGGAGATGCAGACGAATCGCGTCCATTCGCTACCGGGGTGAGGAGGAAGTTTGTGATGGAAGTCGGTATACACCCGGGCAGACTCGAGCTCGGTCATCCACTTGCAAGGAAACTTGAACTTGAGTCTTGAAGGCTAGTCACATAAAACGCAGCTGATACTCACCGCAGGTAATAAGTCCTTGACAAATATATGCCAAAGAAAACGTTGCAACTGTCAAAGGATCCGTACGTCTGTCTCACCAAATTCGAAGTCAAATATTTATTTTGTTTCTGTCTCTCCGTCGGTGAGAGTGAGACGGTACGTTGCTCAAGGACACAATACGCTAACCACGGTTGAACCACGGAAATCTTCTCGTATATCACAGATACGATGGCCGTAGCGATCTCACCGAAGCAGTGTCAAAGAATCGGAAATCTACCCATTCCTTGTATGGATCTTGCAGGCGGATATCGTAACCCACAGGTTGGCCGTCATGTAGTAAAGCTCTTGCAGTGTGCAGTCGCAGATCTGCCGTCAAACTATCCGTACGGATATCTATCTCCCACAACCCTTCAGGCATCTGCTGGAACAATCTGCATACCCTACTACGAAATAAGAGGCAACGGTCCACCGTCTAACGGATTTGGAAATCCTGGAGATGTGTACATCGATAACGGACCTCCTCAGGCTTACTATACCAGGGGAGTCACCGAATGGCATATCTCCGAACGTTCATCTCCGTCCCGCCATCCACATCTGCCCAAACACACATTAAGGGTTCTTTGGCCTGGGCCAAACATCTTATGGGGGCAGCCAGTCCGTCGAAAGAGGAGCAGGTGTGCAAGCACAATGCAACCTGGCGATTCCACTCGGATCGCCAACACCAGCCAGTCAATCCCCCCTCTTGCAAAAAGGGCGAGGACGACACCAAACATACCTCCCTCTCTTATTCAAACCACGAACACTAATTTTTCTATGACCGCTGTTCCCGAAGCGACAGCACATACAACCTCAGCAGGCGCCTCCCGTGGTGTGGGAGGTATGTTTAGTTTTTCGCGAGAAACACTAGCGAGTGCTAATGCTACATGTTATACCCTCACGCAGAACACTCACGTCGTCTGGGAATGCCCGCCATTTTTGTCTCTGGTTCAAACCCGCCCCGTCAAAATACGAGCATCGACGGTGCCCCAGTGCAAACACAACAACATGAGAGCAATAACTCGAAACAAGCAACAACTTTGCAGCTTAAACTATGCCTAGAATCCAACGCACACCTGAAGCGAGAGAACACCAGCCTCCGGGCTGACCTGGAAGCGATGAAGGCCACCCCGTGCCTCGCGGTAGCAGAAACTTGCATTGACGTTGCACCACAGCACCGGGGTGCTTCTGACGATCATAATGCCCAAGTACGAGACGAAATCCAAAGCTTGCAGCGCGCACTCGAACTATCGAAGAGTGAACTCCAACTTTCACGAGAGGACGATATACGAAAGTCTGAAGCAAACCATCGACTAGGGGCTGAATTAAAGCAAGTAAAGGCTGAACTCGAACTCTCTGCAGAACATCACGTCCGGCTGCAGAAGGAGAACACGAGCCTCCAATCAAACCTGGAGGTGGCGCAGGCTGATGTTCAGCGCCTCAGTTCAGTGGCGGCCGAGAGCGAAGGTCAGTCTGAGGAACGTGAACGATTGCGAGTTGAATTAGAGAAAGCGGACGAAAAGCTGCGAGTACGTGGAGCTTATCTAGTGCAGCTAGAAGAGGAAAATACGCGTCTTCGAGGGGAATTGCACGACTCCCAATCGCTTTCGGAACGATTGGGGAGGGAAGTAGAGGAGGGAAGCAAGAGATGTGATGACCTTTCGGAAGAAATTTCGAATCTGCAGGGAGAGGTCAAACATCTTCTGGAGCATCGGTACTCGGGCCTATCGTCTGAGGAGAATACCGAGGCCGCCAAGGTAGAAGTTGACCACTCTAACCCACAACTAGAGTTCAGAAATATCGACGCGCTTCCACCTGCCGTTGGTAAGACGCTTTCATCCCACATCGACGCGAGTGAGTTTTCCGCCAGTCCTCTCCGCGTCATCATTTACAGACGGTGTGTTGTATTCCAGTCCTCAATGCCATTGGCAGCTATAAAAGGGACCTCACTGAATCGGAAGAGAAAGTGGTTTTAGGTGTGCCACGATCGCTTTTCTTCATAATTATGCATGTCTTAACGAAACACACACTCGTGATCTTCGCAGCTACTTCCGAACTGGAAAGTGAAAAGAATGCGCATTCAGCGGCAGAAGCTCGCTTAGCGGAAAGTATGAGCATCATCGACTATTCTAACAGCCCATTTGATATATGTTTCTGTAGCCACAGAGAACCTGGAACGAGAGAGGACAGCACGTTTTCAGGCCGAGAGCGCCCTTGCTGATCAACAAAGGCGCTTGAACGAAGGTCAGTACCCACGTCGTCGTGTCATTGCTCAGTTAGATGACCCTTCCCTACTCGCTGCAGCTCTCACAGACCGAGAGCAAGCTGCTCGAGAATCAACGACAGCTCAGGCGGAACTTAGGAACTTGAGGCAGCATCTCGCTGAACTCGCAAGTTGTTCGCCATCCTAATGTAATTGCGTAGCTCATGTGAATAACAAATGTCGTTTCGTCCAATCACAAAAGGTACAAAGTCCACTTCGTTTCGAACAACTTGAGCTGGCACCGCGCTTTGCATGATGAAATTTCCAAGTGTGGGCTGTGGCAGATGAACGTCCCTCAACAACGCCTTCTTTGAAATTCTCTACTTTACGTGAGGTGTCGGCGACGGCTCGTACACCATGCCTTGCCAGATACCACCACGGAATCTGATAAGTCTAGTCAAAGATCATTGTTGCTTCCAGTATCAAGGTCCCTAAGGATAAATACCGCCTCCTCAACCCGCAATTCCAATACCGTCAACTTCTCTCTTTTGGCCTCCCATTCTTTCAACACGTCGCGCTCCATCCTCGAGAGTAGGTTCTCGTTTTGTGCAACGTCAGAACGCTCCCGCTTCACCAGCACGGCCCTGACATTCGGTTCCTCTTGTTCAGCCTGGCGTCGCACATTGATATTATATAGCGTTTTGTACAGACTTCCAAGCAACGTAGAGTACGCTTTTTGGAGATCAACGTGCCTGTTCTTGGATATTAACAGATACACTGTGAGATGAGGTTCCGAAGCATACCATAAGTAGAATGTTCGCGTCGGATTGCGATCTGCACTCCTCGGAACTTCTTGAGTGGATATAATGAAGTCCGAAGAGAGCGCCGAGAGCAATGGTCGAACATCTTTGTTTGCCATCATAGCTACCTTTGCTATCTGTCACTTAGGTGAATAAAATCGAGCAAAGACGAGCGGTGTCGGTGCAAACGAACCTGCTTCTCGTCCATCTTGCCGACATCAAGCAAGAGGCGCACTATGCGTACACCGTCGTCCCCATGGCGTTCTCTTGTGACGGCTTCCAGCACGCGTCGTCGTAGTCGGCGGCTTATTATGTCAAACTCAACGTGCACTTTGTTCTCTGTGAGTGACACAAATGACGCGGCACGCCCCGCAGGTGTTGGGTTATCAGCGGAAGACATCATAGTAAGATAGTCTTTGACAAGGGAGGCATTTGAGGGTTTTTTAGATGACGTCATGAGTCCTGTTGCAAGGTCGTCGTCGTCTGCTATGTGCATAGCGATTGCAGAAGTCGACGTAGGATCTAGGGGTACATTAGACTCCAAAAAAAGGTTTATCACGCGATACTACCTGATCTCGCGTCGGCCAAACTTTTTTGCTTTGTCTCCGTAGCCTTGAGAGTAGCTCGTATGACTAGGGTGGCACTTTCATTGAATCTCTCCCTGACAGCCATTTCGATGAGCTGGTTTATATCATAAGGCGTATAAGATACTACGCAGAGTCAAGGAGTACTGAACGTACCTTGTTGCGAATATGGGTGTTGAATCTGTCAAAATTCACTCGGAAATACACCTCGTCCTGATATAGGCGTCAATTCAATATGCTGAATTAGACCTCGGATTTCGCTTACATCGACAATCTCGCCATCGACCACTTTTCGCTGTAATTTTTCAGTGCCGCTGACGAAGAAAGAAGTACATTGAGACCCCACCTTTGAAGAGCGTTGGCTAATCTGATCTTTTGGTTTTCGCTTCTGAAGGTTACTGAACAATTAACGATTATTTGGATGTTTACTCAGAGTTTGAACTCACCAGCCCTACTCTCTCAGCTTCCTCCTCTTCTCTCTTGAGTCTCGCTTCTGCGGTCTCTTTGGCCTCCCGTAGCTCTTTTGCTGTAGGAAATCCAGAGATCTTGGCCTTTTCTTCTGCTTCATACTTGATGCGCTTATCCCGAGGTGAGTTATGCGACAAGATGGTGGATGGTTTGAGGTAGGCAGCGGTCACTAATTTGTACAGTGTTTGCGAGTAAATGCTTGAACCTAATAATCAATCAGCGAGACAACGTGGATAGATTGTGAATACTTACTTTTGGGGTCATATACAGAAAGCTTCGAAATGATATCTGGCGGCCGGAGCTTTCCATGGTCAAGCACGAGTTGGACGATTTCTGCAGCCTGTGACACATGAGATACTCATACTGGCGCGACGATATATCCAAAGAAACGCACAGATGGTCCAAACATGTCCTCCGCTTGCCATACGAATCGTCCAAACCTCAGTCTCATGAGGCATTCTAAAGTGTTGAACTCCAACATTTCGCCTTCCTCGTCGGTTTGGGAATGCCATAAAATGTTGTGCTGCACAAGAGCAAGTACGGCTGTGCGCACTGTCCGGGGTTTCAGAGTAGTGAATCTAATGAGTTGGACCAATGATAGCCGCCCCCGGGTGAGCAGAGCAAACGCTACAGCCTACAAGTAGGTGGGTCTGTAAGTCGCAAAGAAAGATTAAGTCAATAAGACTTCTTACTGCTGCGAGGGGACCAAAGTGCGTTTGTATGATTTGTGTACACAGACGAGCTGTCTCGGCGTCCGCCATCGCACACTGTAGAAGAACTGCTAGTGGCCTGTTCCAGTTCTAAACCGCGGAGTTCAAAGGTACATCCGTGGACGATAACAGTGTGCAACGTCAGGCAAAGTTCAATGGCTCCGGTCAGCGAACTTGAAGCTTGGAGCTCGGACAATTGGAAGTTGGTGTCGTAAATTTCCTCCAAACTCGGTAACTGCCGGCCTATCAGACTGCCACTCGACTCAAAGTTACTGGGGGATCACGCAAAACGCAACGAGCAAGATATATGACGATTGATGATCAGCCTACTCATGAAGATACATGTCGTCAATGCAACTTCCACATGCCCAATTATCTGCGAATCGTCCGTCTGTTGAGGACCCCCTTCACCATGTGCCCTACAGCGTCTTCTTCTAGTGGTGGCGGTGGAAAATGTGCTGAAAAGATGAGTATAATGGATACAATGCAGATGAATAAAGAAAATTTGGAGACCAGGATGAACACCGTAGTAAAATTGACTTAGCCTTATGTCCGGAACGTGCTTGAGGTATGCTGAGGGAGAAACCGATAGAACGAGGAAGAGGCAATAAGTTACGCTGCCTCGGTAAAGAGGGACAGTGCGAGTGTAGGACCGCAGGCTCTGCCTGAGCGGGAGCCGAAGAGCAGCCATGCAATTGTAGCGAACCGCTGGATTTCTCACTCAACGCGAGGACGTTTTGGCTCTGCAGACAAGGTATCAGCGAATATGTCACACGCTTACTTGCGGAACGCACCTGGCGAGCTTGGAGGTTCACCATCGGTTGCTTCCTCGTCGAAATCGACTTCATCATGGGCTCGCTTCGAAGTTGAGGCTTTACTGGAGAGTGTGACGGAGCTTTCGTTCGAAACTGCATCTGGGTCAACCCAGTCGTCATCGGGCTCGCCTTCAGCATCGGCATCGGCATCCCATTCCCAATCATCGTTGTAGTCTTGCGAGGGATCAACAGTTTCATCCCCAAGGACCCCGTGATTGGAGGTAGGCCGATCTAGAGCTGAATCTGTCACCGTGTCAACAGAGCGCCATAAGCAGAACAGGACATTGCCTTACCAGCTTCATGCTCCAATGTAGTGAGGAAGTTAGGGTCCGACTCATCTGCACCATCCTGTGAGTTTGAATGGTAATCTGTTGATTGATCTGCACGGTCTAAGTCAGTTCGACAGTATAATTTACAGTATCCCCAAGGTAGATCACCTTGTTCGGCGGGTAATACGCTATTACCCGAAGTAGAAGCACTATCTTCTTCCAATGACTGTTGCTTGGATTCTTCTTGAGGTCCTGAGGGATAATCAGAGTCAGGATGATGAGTGGCAATACTGAAAGTTAACAGACCTTGTCCTGCTTCGTTCTGGCGGGAATCGGTGTCAGGTTCATAATTTGTAACTGGTTCCGCGAGCGCGATATCTTGTGGGTCAGATCCAAGGCGAGTCTCATCTACCACCGCTGATGTGTCCTGCTCGCCAAGTTCCTGTTCACCCACCGTTCGACCGTACTCGTTGCCAGTATCACCACCTTCATCCGCGGGGGCCGCTTCGCCATAGGGATCGTCATACTCTTCTGTTTCTGCGTAATCTTGATACTCCGTCTGCTCACCGCCGAATTCGGCTTGCTCTTCGGTGGCAGGCACAGAAGAATCGGCGTCTACAACATCGTGATTCTGATCAGCGTCGAGGATTTCTTCTGCTTCTTCTCCGCCGGCGTTAGTGTCTTCATAGTCTCCTTCGTCTTCGACTACTTGCGCTTCAGCGCCGGGTACAGATTGATGACTTTCGTCCTCATATGCTGGAGCTGCAAGATTGCCCTCTTCTGCAGGCTGATCTAGGGGAAGGTGTAATTCAGACGGCTGCTCTTCAGCGGAAGGTTCCTGGGTTCCATCAGTTTCATGTATGTCTTGATGTCCTTCCACAGGAAGGTCTTCGTGTGGCTCTTCTTCGGGTTGATGGAGCTCTGGTTTGCCATCGTTTCGCTCCTCTACCGTGAGAGACACATGATTAGTCGAAGGCCCAAGAAATGCGTGGTATGGAAAACTGACCTTCTCGATTCTCACCGTCTGTGATGTCCACAACAAGGTTCAAGCGCGAAATCTGATCCTGGAGTAAATGGTACCGAAGAATAAATCGAGGCACAGAAGAACGGAGCTGGATACGAAGGGGGCCAGCAAGATCAGATCCATCATGCAAAATATTAAGGTCGTGCAGACTGATTTCGCGCGCATACACATTGTCCTATTTGAGGAAAATGAGTAAATGGGGGGAAATGGGCAATGCTCGTGCACCCACCTCCGAAATAACAAGCTGCAGATCATAGGCGTCAATGACCAACTCTCCTTCGAGTCCATCGGATATATGATTGATTATGTCTTCTTGTCGAAGAGCATCAAAAACACTACTCAACGGCTCGTAGTAAAGAGTGGGTCTGTGTTGCAAAAGTAGCGATGCAACGTGGCGCTCAGATTCCGGTTCATCCACATCCGCAGATGGGCTGCGCGGACTTGACTCCGGATGTGGCTGATTGAAAAGACAGAACTCGGACTCTCCAGACGAACGAATTGTAACCAAAACGGCAGGAGGGGGCTCAATGTAAACGCCATCGGAAATCTCGTGGGGATCCGCAGTATCCTGCTCAGCAGAGTACTCCTCTCGCTGTAAATCATTAACAGTGATTGGATGATGCCTCGCGTCGACCTGCTCCTCTGATATGAGAGGAGCACCGGCAGGTGCAGGAGATTCTGCACGTGTGAGGTTGGGCTCTTGAGGCTGAGCAGAAGCATCCCCATTTATCGAAGTATTTTCCTCCCCTGAAGGTAAGTTGCTCTGATCCGGAACGGGCCCCTCTTGAATGCGACCTGGTTCAGGGTCCACAGTCTGGTGGGTGGAGTAGCCTTCGAGGAGGGAGGAAGCAGAATCTGAAACTCCTTCGCGTGCCTCAGCAGAAGAGGAAACGGGGTTTTGATGGGGGACCAAAGGACTAGTATCCGATGGCACAGAAAGCGTGGTTGTTGTTGGTGGTGGTTCGGATGTGGATGGAGCTTCGTGATCATTAGAGGAAACTTCCCCCACTACAGGGGTCAGAGTGTCCGAGAAGACGGGAGAGGAGAACGATGGGTGTTCAGTATCAGGGACTGGTAAATCCACTTGGGGCTGTGGCGAATGTGGGTGTGAGGCGTCATAGACCTCGACATCCAAAGGCTCTCCACCATGATGGTTGTATTCCGCCGTCTCATCCGCCATCTCATACTCTACATTTTCGCCTTCATACGTCTCCATGTCGACTTCAACGCTCTCATTATCGGCATAAAGCGACCCGTGGGCATCCTGGTCCATCGATGCGTCTGGAAAAAATTCTGAGCCTGCCATGGGAACGTCCATGTCGTTGACAAAGTCTAGCATTTGGGTGTCATAGGTTTCGACAAATGGTGAAGCCGACATTGCGGCCAGAGCAAGCATCAGCAAGAAGTGGAAAATCAATGGGCACGGTGCTGAATTCCCTCGTCAGCGGGTGGTTAAGGGCAGGTCTCACCGTAAACAACATTACTTATTATTAAATAATATCTATTAGTATCCTTTGAATACTCGGGAACCGCCGACTGGCGCCGGCAGAAACCTTGCTTGTTACATTGTCATGCAGCATGGAGAAACCAAAAACCAGCATGATAATGACATTAAAAAAAGTGAGTTTTCTATTGGAAAGTACTATTGCTCTAACGACGGAGTAAACAGTGAAAAAAAATGATAGTGTTGATGTCGAAGGATGTCAGAGTCGCTATTGAAAGAAAGGCTATTAAAAGAAAGTTGAACGAAAGGAAGATAAAAAGGGCTGATGAGTGGGAATCAGGAACGACAGGGTTTCTTGGTTGGTGAAGTGTTGGGGTCTACTGGCACAAATAAATCAACTGCACGCTGTTTCCTCGGTGTGCCAGCTACAGTGGTATAAGGTGCAGCTAGCATACGGATCATAGAAATGTCAGCAGTGTAGACATCATTGCTAGGAGTGACATGAAGG